>JABUQX010097074.1:0-7500 GCA_015478945.1 Trachelipus rathkii
AGGCCAGAGGGTAAAATAATCTATAATACACGACAAATATAAGTATACATCATACTATATATTACAGAGATAGTGAGAAAAATTTGTAGAGGCAAGGGGAGGAAAAGTGAAACGCTTCCCAAACAAAGAAGAAAAATTAATTTCACTTCAGAATCACGCAAGTTATTTTGTATTATTTAAAAAACACATATATTAAGAATTAAAATACGAAAGTAATATATATATATTATAATATAATATATTTATTTATAACATTTTTTATTATAATAGCCTTTATACGCTTATTTCAAATATGCAATTGGTTTTTCTGTGAGTGTCGTACTTTTCGAGAATATATTTCTATTTTTTTTAAAATTTTATATATATATGTAATATATATATAAAATTTAATTTATGTATATAAAAAAATTAAATTTAAAGCTATTCTGATTTATATGAATCATGTCCATCTACCAATCTGAGTGAAATTATATATATATATATATATATATATATTTTAATATCATTGTTAGTATCAATATTTGTATATATATGTTTAATAAAAAAAACAAAAAAATAAAAATCACAAAACTGACGGAGTTTAAACATACAGGATAGCCATAATATTGACATATATATTATTAAATATATATATATATATATATTATTAATAATATATATATTATATAAATATATATATATTACTTACACTATATATATTAAATATATATCATATATAGGTATTCATATATATTAATATATATATATATATATATATATATATATATATATATATTTAATATATATATCTATATATATATCTAATATATATATATAATAATAATATATATATATCATATATATATATATATTATATATTATAATATAAAAAATAAATAGTATATATTATATATATAATTAAATATATATATATATATTAATATAATATATATTAATATATATATATATTTTAATATTAATATATATATAATATTTAATATTAATAATATAATATAATATTTATTTAATTAATAATATATATTAATATATTTATATTATATTATAATTATTTTATATATATATATCTAAGGGGCGTATACATAGGTAGCGTAGGGTAGGTTATATAGCTTCCTACCAATAATTTTTGAGTTACTTTTACTAATAATATTTAACTAACAATTAAATGGTGATTAAAGTTAACTAACTATATTCAATAAATTAATTATTGAAAGTGAACACTAAAGAACTGATAATTATACCAAAAATAATTTAAAGAAAACATACATACATCTTGCAATTAGCAATATAACATAATAACTAATAAAAATTTACATTTGAGGAACTCTTGCCTTCCTACTCTGTTCTTATAAGAGTAAAATTTATCTAAGCTAATACTAAGGCGTACATAATAATTTTAATCATATTCATATAATAATTAATAATATAAGGTGGGTAGAGCGCTGTCTAAGAGCTGCCAGCATCAATGTAACCCTCGAGATCGGCGCAGGCATCATAGTAAAAACAAATTAACATATCTGTAGGAATCACGGAGAGAGAAATAACAAGAAATTTCCTAAAGGACAGCGGAGGGGAACGTGTGTAAACTATTTTTCAGTTTCAATTCTTTATCTTTTTCGTTATAATATCTGTATGATATTAATATTTTTGACCAATAAGAGACAAATTATACTATATAGCTTAGAATTTCTTCTTTTTCCAAAATTAGTGCTCGGGTCCTATCAAATGCTCATTTTTGCGCTATTACCATATGGTATTCCTTTAGTTAAAAAAAAAAACAAATTTTACCTTTACACTATGCTATTACTTTAATTACAAGAAACAATACACATCATTTTTTTACCCCCTTACATAGCGTTTCCCAAATTCAAATTCTTCTTCTCCTAAAATTGATTTTCATTCTCTAGTTCTTCACACAAACTCTCTATAATCACTAGTATTATTTCTTATGGATAATATTTTTTTTTCGCCAAATATTATATTGTGAGAAGATATATATAAAAAATCATAAATAATAATGAATTAACAATCTTAAAAATATTAAATATAATATACTATAAGAGTTAAATAAAGATAAGATATTGATTGCTTATCTACATTTTTTTAGTTTATTAGTCGCAGGTATACGATGTATGGATTAACCAGGGAAACTTACTTAATTTGAGATTGATTAAATAATATCGTCAAATTGCTTAGAGAAATTTATAGGCTTATGTTGATGATATTTTCACCTAACGTTGTGATATTTTCATTCTACCCGGGGAAGGTCGTCACGAGGAATCCATCACCCGCTCTTTATGGTGTATCTCTTTCAGAGGTGTCGTGAGCGGCGCGACGTTTCTCCGATATATAGTCACCCTCCCACTACGGTGAGTATGGAAAAAGTCCCATACCTCTGTACCCCCCGTCCGAGCTCGAGCCCCCTAATTTTTAGTAGATCGATTTAGATTTTTAATGGTGTTTTTTTAACGTTTTTTTCAGTCGTTTTGTGTTGTAATAAGCTTTACATAACGCTGATTTACCAAATATTAGTATTGGTTTTATTTCTGCTGTCAGCATGACGAGTAAAAACTTTTCCAGATATTCCATTTAATTAAAAAATTATATATAATATATATATATATATATAAATATATATAATTATATATATATATATAATATAAATATATATTATATATATATTATTAATATTAATATATAATATATATATATTAATTAATTATATATATATAATATATATATATAATATATATTATAAATTTATTTTTCTAATTTTATAATCAAGCTTTTGCTTTCATATAAAATAGCTAATGCCTATCTATAAGTGTCAAACGTATACTTCTCTAATGATTATATTTATCATTTTTTAAAATTTGAATAAATTATATAAAGATTTATTAAATAATTATTTTAAAATTTTTTTCGAAATTTTGAATCATGTCCATACACCACTTATAAATTCATTGTTAGTAATCATATACTAACGCAATATTGATTTAATAATAAAAAAAAAAAAAAAATATATCTAATATCGAACGGAGTCTTATAACATAACAGGGCCTAAATGTATATATAAATATAGATATATTTAATATATATATATATATATATATATAAATATATATTCTTTAATTTTACGTTACATTTTGATATTTAAAATTATATTCTACAGATAATAATATCTATTATATATATATTATATTATATATATATATATATATATATATATAAATTATTTTTTTTTATATATATAATATATATATTATATATATATATTATTATATAATATATATATATATAATTATATATATATATATTAATATATATTTATATATATATATATATATATAAATTATATCAAATTATATATATATACTTTTTTATATAAACATATTATTTGATATTGAAGAATAAGATGTATTATTCAATATGCAACACCAAAGTTTTATATTTCCTATATTAATATCAATAATTAATATATATATAATATAATTAAATAATAAATTGATAATTAAAATAAAATTATAATAATAATAAATATATAAATGATAATTAATAATTAATAATTAATATATAATAATTAAATAATTAAATATAATAATATATATATATATAATATATAATAATAATTATAAATATAATATATAATAAAATAATAATAAATATTATATAAATAATATATAATATATATATATTAAATTAATAAAATATTATAATATATATTTATAATTCTAATCATTATATAATAATATAATTATAAAATATTAATATAATATTATAATATTTAAAAATGAAATATTAAAAAAATTATTTATATTAAAATTATTTTTTTCAAAGGAAATTAATTACTAATTCCTAATATTCTAATTCTTCACATAGAAAATCTTCAATAATTTAAAAATTATATTAATTTAAATCATATAACTTAGGTTTTATAAAAAAGTTTTTAATAAGAAACCATATATATATCCATTGCTTAAATCTTTCAACGAAATTTATGAAAATATACAATCTTATATTAAAAAAATAAATAATATAATTAACACCAAATACAGTACCTATATAATACTGGAATTATAATTATCCGATAAACAAATAACACATAAAAACGAATAATAAAAAATACTCTTTATACTATCCTAAATATGCAATATCTATAATTATGCAGTTTACATATTTCAATAATAATATATAGTGTTCATAAATATAATATATTATATATATATATAATATATATAATATTTTTACAATACTATTTAATATAATCTTTTCATTATATTATATTAATAATCATTATAGATAATATATTAAAATTATATAATATATATATAATAACATTATAATTATAAATATATATATATATTTAATATATTATAATATAATATTATATAATATATTATATATTATATTATAATATATATATTATAATATATATATATCTAAAATATATATATATATATAATTATTTTATTATATATATTATATATATATTATACTATATAAAATATTATATTATATATATATATATATTATATATATATATATAATATTATATATAATATAATATATATATATAATACTAATATATGATATATATATATATTAATATATAATATATATATATGGTTAAGTAGTTCTAAAGCTAGACTATCAAATTGTAAACTTACCTCAGAGAACGGAGCAGCAACCCTACAGTCTTGAAAATGTTTAAGACCTCAACTTTTCTGGGTCATGAAGCCAATACAGAGGGTTTTTATTAAATTTTTTTTGTCTTTATTTTTTATTATTTATTATTTTTTTTTTGAGGTCAGTGATATTATATCGAGAAAATTTTTAGAAATTTTTCACTTTATTATTTCCCAATTAGGGGTGACTTACATGTACTCATTTATTATATGCGGTGTTATATAACCTATATATATAAATTAGTATTATTATACCTTATTGTACTTTATAAAAAATAAATATATAATAAATATCTTAACTATACAACTATGCTATTAAACGTTAATTATAAGTAAACAAAATGAAATTCTTGCTTCCATGAATGACATTCGCTGCCTTTAATTCAATTCTTCTTCTAAAATATTGATTTTTATCTCTGATTTACTAAAATACTTCATATAAATATGATTTATCTATTTATGTGGATATTATTTTATTTTTACCAAATATTTTGAAATATAATAAAAATCAAAATAATAAAATGAATTAAATAATTAAATAATATTATAATATTATATAGAGTAATATGATAGATATTATTGCTTCACATTTAATTCGTGATGATTTTTATTATTCACAGTCGTAGTCTGATGCTAATTAGCTCATGTCATACTTAATTTAGATGAATTAAATAATCGTCAATTATGCTTAGTATAGAAAATTAAATGGCTCGTTTGTGCATGATGTGTATACTCAAACGAGTAATATAAAGGAATATAAGAGCACAGATTATTAAATTATATACACTCCTACAAAATGAGAAATCAGAGATTTCTTAAAAATTTCAATTACATGAAATATTCTTTACACGCGGTGCTTGTTGTCACTATCCCAAATATCATAGTGTAGTAGACGAGTGTTAATTTTGCTTGTTGCAATCCCCCGAAAGGGATGCATCATAGGTCCCCATCTAAAATGTCTTGTTTAGGAAATCGCGTTTTATGGAGACGTACGTAGAGAGTGTCTTGATCCTCTACTAAGACTATATTTAAATGAACTTTCTATTGCATCCTATAGGTGTATTCCGCACCTATCGTAGTGGACGAGGTTAACGTATACCTATTTGAAACTCACTACGCGTAATGGCGTATCTGCAATCAGCCAAGTTTTTGTGACTTATTATTGCTATAAAGATAATAATATATAATCTTTTATCCGTTTGGCTCTTTATTTTAAGGAGAAAAGGGTAATATTTTAATTTATTATTATTCGGAATACCCCTTTACAGGCTATTGCGAAATTGAATGTCATGTCGTGAGGCCATGATATGGTTATCATATATGAATTTCCACAATATAATCGTTAGATATTTTATGACGCAAGAGGTTTTGAAAATTTATGGGATTTCTAATCAGAAATCGGTGATATAACCGGTGTTTCAAACAAGTGATGCGGGGTTTGAATCTAGAAAAATGCCTAGTCATCCGTAGATATGAACAAGTCCATAATCTGCTTTAAGCCACCGTGAGAGATGATCCACTTAACACTCTCGTTACATAATATTGCATAACCCTATTTAATGTAACCGTAACTCAGTGTGATTTCCACCATGGAGTTAAGCTGAGAACCCGTTTCCCGTTGGTAACCCGATGCGTTTAATAAGGTCTTTTAACACCTCCACACGCATTTCATATATATACCATGCGATAAAACGAGACTCATAGTGAGAGAGGGCTTTCAATAGAGTCTTTATTCTTGTGATACGTGAGCATTTTTTATTTCTTCATAACTTGATAATCCTTTTTCGCGGTGCCTTGAGAAAAGTTCTTCAACATAGTTAACGACTCTAATTTTCCCAGATATATAAAATGTTGATGTAGTTGAGTTCTATAACTTTAATATTGCAGATAATATGGCAATACAATAGCCTGAACATGTTTCTGCGAATGCACACTCCGCGAGATTCGGAGAAGGCTTGTAGATTCCTGAGTAGGTATCATGCACAAGAAAATTGGAGGTTCGATCGAGGTCTAGGCTACATGAAGCTGGACCGTCACGGCCAACCTTGGAGCTGATGAGAGCGTGTGGTGTCTGGAAGCTCAGAACTGAGAATATCATCCTCACCTGAAAAATAGTCACAGCATGAGTTAATTATCAGTTGTCAACTAAATGGGCGCTAAGTACACTTTCCCTATGCTCATTACTAAATATAACTCACATTTGAGAATCTTGATTATTAAAGTAAGGTTTCTAAAGTTCATAAAGGGTCTTTTAAGGCTATATTATAAACTCATTATTTAATTACGGTATATATACAAATAAATTATACTTTAATAATTTAAAATAACTCTTATAATATTTTTGATAATTTAAATAAAAATCAATTTTAATTTCACTGAGGTCAATGGTCTAATTGAAGTTCCTCTAAATACAGGAATAGCACGCTTGAATATGAAACATCCGTGTCATAAAGCAACATTCAGATCCACCGGCGACATTCTATATTATAAATGCAGGAAGGAGTGGGAGGTTGAGTAAAAAGGAGGGCAAACTCTATTAATAAATTAGCATTGAGCTGCAACCTTTATGAATAAAGTTTATAATATATATATATAATATTATTATATTAATATATATATATATATTATAATATATATATATATATTAAATATATTATATATATTATGTATATTAATATATTATATATATAAATATATATATATATATATATTATATTTATATATATATAATATATATATATAAATATATTAATAATATATAATATATATATATATTAATATATTAAATATTATTAATATATATTTAAATATATATATA
>JABUQX010097074.1:10000-15000 GCA_015478945.1 Trachelipus rathkii
ACGTATATATTAGGCTAACCTCTCTCTCTCTCTCTCTCTCTCTCTCTTTTATATATATATATATATATATATATATATATATATATATATATATTATATATATATATATATATTTATATAATATATATATATATATATATATATATATATATATATATATATATATTATAATAAATATATATATAGTATATATATATATTATTAATATATATTATATATATCTATATATATATATATATAATATATCAGAGTATATAATATATATTATAAAATAATATATATATATATATTATATATTATATATATATATATATATATATATATATATATATATAATATATATTATATATATATATATATTGCAGAGTATATATATATATATATATATAATATATATATATATATATATATATATTATATATATTATATAAATATATATATATATATTATATTATATATATAATATAATATATATATATACTCTATATATATATATATATATATATATATATATAGTATATATATATATATATATATATAGTATTATATATATATATATAATATATATATACTATATATATTATACATATATATATATATATATATATATATATATATATATAGTATATATATCTATATATATATATATATATAATATATATTAATATATATAATAATACTTTAATTGAAATAACTTTTATTTTGATAATTTAAATAAAAAACAATTTTTATTTCACTGGTTCATGGTCTATGAGTTCCTCTAAATAAGGATAGCACCTGAATGAACATCCGTCATAGCAACATTCAGATCCACGGCGACATCTATATATAAGCAGGAGGAGGGGTTTGTAAAAAGGAGGGCACTCTATGAATTAGCATATATATATATAATATATATATATATATATCTATATAATATATATATTAATACTTATATATATAATTACTTTCTCTTTTTTGTTTTTGAAGAATAAAAATAAAAAACAATTTTTATTACTCTTCATGATGATTTTACCTCGGATTTTTCTACTGCATTAGCAATTCTTTTCATTTCGGCAGTTAGAACTGTAACTGCATTATCAATTGACGCTGCTACTTGATTTCCTGATATACATAGAACTTCAACTGCATTATCTATTGATTTATATATATATATAATAAAATATATATATATATATATATATATATATATATATATATATATATATATATATATATATATAAATATGCAGAGTGTATATATAATATATATATATATATTTAATATATATATAGCTATATATATATATATAATATATATATATATATCGTATATAAATATTGTAAAATCATTTAATTTATTGTACTGCACAATCAGTGGCGTAAATAACGCCCCCGCAAGCCCCACGGCGCGGGGGGGCGCAGGAGCCGAGAGGGCGCACGGCGAGCACGAGTGATGAGCACTTTTTCGATGAAAACTCCATAATGAAAGCTCTCTCTCTCTCTCTATCTATATATATATATATATATATATAATATATATATAATATATATATATTTTTTTTTTATTATATATATATATATATATATATATATATATATATTATATATATATATATATATATATATACAATATTATTTTACCGATATATTGAATTTTTTACAATATCCATAATCGATATATATCGATATTTTTGTTATGAGTGGTTAGTACATTGGACGGCACACCAAAATCAAGCGAAAGTCGCCTAGCATGTGCATTGTGCAAATCACAACCTTAACTTAGTCTTGAATGATTCTGTAAAGGAGTTTACAGAAATGATTGTTTTTATGATGTGATTAATGAGATATATGGGTATTTCAGTCATTTTCAAGATGGCAAATCACTGACAGAAATTTCTTCAGAACCTGTATGGTCACAAAACATTAAAAGACTGTAAACCAACTAGAGGGGGTCTTCCGAGTTTCGATTGTTTGTTGCCAAGTTAAAGTTAATTTCATTTATATTTTGGAACTGTTTATCAAAAATCATCCTAACTTCAACAAAGAGCTCTGAAGTAGTTGAGGCGACAGCATTAAGAAGACAAATGTCTACTTTTCATTTCATTTTAATGCTTGTTTCAAAGCAAAATTTTGGAAAATATTAACATCACTTCTAAAACACTCCAAAAATCAGACATATCCCTGGATGAAGCTTCCACTCTTTTAGAAAGGTGTGTAACCAAACTAAACCAGTTGCGGGAGAGTTTTACAAGCTAGTGGAAGAGGCCCAGGAAATTGCAAAAAGCTGGCAAATTGAGACTTATTGCCTACTAAACGCAAAAGCAAAGTGACAAGCTTCTTTGATGAGCTTTCTAAAGATGTTGACTTCATTTATCCTTTGCACAATTTCAGGGTGAGGGTTCTTTACAGAGCCATTGATATACTAGTAGGCCAAGTGAATCGGAGGTACCAGAGTATGAGGAATGTGAAACAGATGTTTTGCTTTTTGAGCCCTACAGCTATTACAGAACAAGCAGATAAAGAGTTCATGGAGTCTGCTGACAAGTTTTACAAAAAATATGAAGCCGACGTGACAAGTTCTTCAGTTATGGAAATTGTCTGCTTCAGGAATGTTGTGGCAAGTGAAATAAAGAAAAGAAAATGACAAAAATAATACAAGTGGCTGAATATTTGTTGATTGAAAATAATATGTTGTCTTGTAGTATTCCAGACGTGTGTGTACAGCTTTTATAATGTTTATAACACACCTAATAATCATTCAATCATCTGCTGAGAGGTCTTTTTCAAAATTAAAACTAATAAAAAGTTATTTTAAAAGTACCATGATGACGACCCTAAGGTTAAGTGAATTGGCTGTACTTAGCATATAGTATGATCTGGCTCACTCACTAGACTTGGAGAAATTAGTGCAAACATTTTGTGATGCAAAGAGACGAAGGGGATTAATGAGCATTTAGAAGACTATTAATGTCAAAGTTAAAAAGTAATGACAAATGTTGTATTGTTTATTAGTAAGTTTTGGCTTTACTTTACCAATAACAGTAATGTAAAAGTGTTTTAAAAAATGCGCAATCTCTTTTATATATATATATATAAATATATATATATATAATATTATATAATATAATATATATATATATATATATAATATATATATATATATATAATATATACTATATATATATAGTATATATATATATATATATATTTTTCTTGACGAAAAATCATCCTATAACCTATATATATATATATATATATAATATATAAATATAATAATCATCATACTTACACGATATGGTAACAAGATAGCTACTCATAAATTTCAGGGAGGGGGTGTTGCACACATATTTATATCTCAACTATGCGTATAAATTACTATACAATGAGATGTATAGCACAAGACGCGGCTTTAAAGTGAGGGATAGATATTTAATAATATATCTAATATACATATTAGTAAGAAACACAGGAGATGTGACAGTAAAGAAAATTCTCACACACAGAAAGATAGTGTATAGTATAAAGGAAGAATAGGAAGCACCGCAACGAACTAGCCGGATTACTATTTACATCTCAACTTAACAACAAACTCGTGTTTGCATTGTACAAGTAACACAGCCACACACCTTTCTGAGTCGCTGTCGCATGTTGTAGAGACCTACACTGTAAATGAGTGTTGTTGGTTCTTTATAATGAAGCAAGAACACGTTATTTTTTTTGTGAGATCATTCAAGTTCCTTAAATATACCTCTAACCACTCGCACACCTGCGCTGCGGTACCCCGTCTATATAGAGTAAAGAGGGAGGACGACACAAAATAAAGATCGCGGCGAGGAACACTAGTACCCTTGAGTCACGAGCCGAGCTGTATACATAACTGAGATAGTAAGGGTCATACAGTGAACTGGAAAGAAGGAAACAGTTTATAAGACCTTTTGGCCTTTTATTGACTACGTACCCTTCCAAAAAGCCGGGTGTAAAACCAGAAGCCCCCAAATATGATGACAGTACTTCACCATACATAAGGGCGGTTAGAGACCCTTTAGTATAGCTGTGAGATAAATACTTAGAGAAAAGGAAAAAATCTCGCATGTCTATAAAACAGAACTTACTATATATATATAAATAAATATCCTTTTCTTCAATAAAACATTATCAGCAAACCTAGTTGTGATGTGATAGGATTTTACATAAAGTACATATTTTTATTTGTTATATGTATAAATGATGCCAAGAGATTATTTATAATTTGTCAATACAAGGAGAGACGAGAGAACCAGTCGAAAGAGATATTATAAGTTATAGAAAGGTGATTTAGAGAGGGTAGATTATTTAGAAGAAGTTGGTTTTTAAAGAATATAAATTTCACAAGAGTAATTTCACAAGGTTGAGACGAACCCAATCGGAAATTCTATCACGATACATAGTACGTAAGTAAATAGAATCAGAAAGTTATTAAGACGAGAGGAATTCTTAAGAGTAAACAGAGGGAGTAGCAGATTGATAATGAGTTGAATAGAATGGAAAGGGTTCGTAAGTCATCGGCATATTATGAGTGGATATTAAGAGATTAATAGTATTAGTGCAGATATAGAGAATATATATATGAAATATAGTAAGAATAAAGTAGGTATATAAGTAATTAAAAACATAGAACCTATACTGAGTAGAATAATAATAACCACTATTAAAATATAAAAAAGTAAAAAGAGAAGTCGTTCACTCCATTAAAATCATAACTCAGCCCGATATTAAGATGTTTCTCACCTCTGATATGAAAGTCTATATGTAGACGATAGAATATATTGTGAGCACAGTATATCGAGAGAGTGGTATCCACTTTCTCCATATGGATAGAGGGGCTATTGGAGGAATCGATTGTAGCATTGCCCTTATCTATTTTATAAATTACTCCTGTTTCAAATCATGCTCACTTTGGGATACTCAGTGCAATGAATCGTCGCCACCACCCAGCCAAACTACATTACCACCGAAGTTCTCATAGCAGTTGTGAGACC
>JABUQX010097074.1:27500-30000 GCA_015478945.1 Trachelipus rathkii
ATAGCAATATGTATCTATAATATTAGCAAACATATGCATATAGTATGATCTGTTTGACTCTGCAAATATATATATATATAATATTATTATTTATATTATATATATATATATTATCATATTATATTATCATATTATAATTATATATATATATACATATATTATATATATTAATATATATTTATATTATATTAATATATATATATTATAATTAATAATAATATATATATTAATATTATATATATTATATATATTAATATATATAACTCATCCTCATATATATATCTAATATATATTTATATATATTATATATATAATTAATATATATATACCTATATCAATATCATATATTAATTATATTATATATATAATATATATATATATATAATATATATATATATTATTAATTATATATTATATATATATATATTATATATTATAATATATATATATAATATAATGATAAACGTATAATAGATATGAATGACATATAGACCGTACGCTACTGACTGACTATATAGAGAAGTGATATATATATACTTATATAGGTTATATTATTATATATAGACCCTATATAACATTGCTGGTAATTTTACATCATAATATCAGTTTTCTCCTATAAGTTTGAATAGATCATAGGTTATTAAGGTTATAGTATTATTTAACGGATATATTACTAGTATACTATATATTACTAGTATCTATATATGTATATATATATATACTATATATATTTTATATTGATAGGTAATAGAGAGTAATTAAAGCATACAGAAACTTTGCAATTGTATCAGCAATTTCCTTATATCTAAATTACCCTAAAAGCAAATTGTATGGTCTATAATATAATTATTCATTAAAATTTATTTATTAAAACACTATTTTTATATTTAATAATTATTAAATATATTAATATATATATATATTCATATATATATATATATATATATATACCATCCACACCCACTTAAATTTTATTAATATAAATATTAAAAGTGATATTAACTTCCTCAAGTATGTGCAACACGTTGACGTTTACATAGTGTATAACCTCTGAAATACTATAACAATATATATTATATATATATATACTATATTATATCTAATCTATATATATTATATATATCTACTATATTATTATATAATTAATATTTATTATTTAAATAGATCAATTATACATATATATATATATATATAAATAATATATTATATTAATATATATATCTATATAATATATTAATTATATATATTAGGGATTTTTCTGTTAAACTAGTTTTTACTCATTTTTTATATATAAATAATCTACTTAGCTTATTATATATTTTTGTGATATTTGTCCTCTCCTATTAAAATACTAAACTCATTTTTATCTATCTCTACTTTGTTATTTCTGTGAGAGCTCGTACTAATTATAGCGTATCTGATAATATTGATTACTCATTTATTTCACTCGACTTCTAACTATAATTGCGAAAATGATTTTTTAATATCACATTGATCTCAACTTATAAATCCTCTTCGGATTCGTTGAACAATGTCTTAGAATGTGAATGTTGAGTGGAATGTTCCAGTGTGCGGATGGACGAGTAGAATTTTCCCGGTCTAACGAGTGTATCAGAGGAGAAAGTATATATGAAAGATGTGTAGAAAGATCTGAGCTTTCTTGCATCATCATATTCTTTCACGCTCTCTCTCGATATATCATTGTCATGGTGTGGTGTCTAACTCTATTCGTGTGTGGTTAGGAGAAGAAAACGTATGTTAGATATAAAAGAGATGTAATTTAGTGCACGCGCATGCCATGGTAGTCAACTGCACTAAAAATATTGAAATTTATTCATTCAAAAAGAGAAATATCCTTTTATTTATATAGTAATATCTGACGCTTTTTTCACTTGCCTCAGAATTTTCATTTCTCAAATACTATTTTAATCTCAAATATTATATTTTAATTCAAAGGAAAATTAGAGTCAATTTTTTATATAATCGTTAGAGAAGTGGAGACACAGGAAGACAATTATGAAGCAACACACAAATAATCTCTCACATATGCCACACGTTCTCCTCTCGTCACTCACACGCTCACACACGCTTACGTGTGTAGACACAACATTTCACTTACTAAGCTATCCTTCTCGTAGAACACTTAATGAATGAACTTTACGTAAAATTTATATATTATTAAGAGTACTTGAAAATCTAGAGTGATAGTCTCTACGTGGAATATTTATTATAGTCATTGAGATAAGGAAAGTCAAAATACTAACTATCTTATAATATAGGTATATCTTTCGTAAATTATGTGTATATAATACTCACTTTTTAAAATTCATAAAATTTTTCGATATTCTATAATCTAATGCATAAGTGATTTTAATTATTACGAAGAATGAGTTGTTCATTTCTTGTCATATATAAATCCTCGGTGTGACATTATACATATGTATGTTTATTAAAATATATTTATATGCATGAAATCGCATCTAATCTGAAGAACAGATCG
>JABUQX010097074.1:35000-52500 GCA_015478945.1 Trachelipus rathkii
TATATATATTAATAATAATACATAAAACTTTTAGAACTCTGAGTAGAAAAGATAAAAACTCTTTCTTGAATTCTTCTTTTGGTCTGCTCACATTATATTCGACACTCACTTATTATTTTGGAGTAAAAAATTGTTAACTATTAAATATCATTATAGTTCTTCTCACTCTTTTGCTCACTCTTTAAATTGTTCTGAATGAATTAAATTCTATATGAGGAGTTTTGCTTCTAATTATAAAATGAGCTGAATTATTTGCTCAAGGTAATAACATTTATTTGTGAGCCGCTCTTCATATGCTTATAACAAATATTCATTCCTTATCATTCAATACACCTCTAACGTACTTGTGGCCAGTATTGTTAATTCCATTAACGATGTGATTTCCTCTATTTCCCTATGAGCGGGAGCACTAAAAGATAAGATATTACAATTATACGATTCCAAATATACTATCTACACCTAATATTTCTTTAAATTTCACATAGTACTCTTTTTGTGAGTGAGAGCTTGTAATAATCGTGTCTTAAAAAAAATACTACTTAGTTATCACGCTACCTTACCTAACTACTGTAATCATTATTTCTTTAGTATTATATACTAAGAAAAAGAATAATATTAAAATATTTATTTTAGTAGACTAAAATTTACTTATGCTAACTATAACATAGTTTTTTTCAATTTTATGAAATTTTTCAATAACTATAATAATAATATATATAAATTTTTTAATTATCTATTTATATATATCCAGCAATTTTCTTCACTCAACTTGACGAATATTTCAACTAGTTTTCTTTTTTTTTATTCACTATTCAAATCATCTCATAGTCAATTCTTACATTCTTAAGAATTATTAGAGTTTACTGTTGAAACTACTACATATTTAATTATGATAACGTTAAAAATAACTTAGGTGAATGCCTATATATCTTATTAATCTATTATTATATTACAGTATGTATATCTAGCTTTTATTCCTTTACTTTGGTAGCTTTTAAAAATACATAGTTGTGATGCCCTTTTCCAAATGTCTACTCTGCTTAAACTGAATATATAGCTATAAGTTTTAACGATTGTATTCATGATTATCACGACTTTTATTAAATGCACCAGATTTTCTAGTCTAAATCTCATAATTGACACAACTCATTGAATATGTAACATCGAGCAGTGATAGCTTTGCCGATTGATTTTATTGATTATTCGTTAACTGTATGCATTTTTCGAGGACTAGTCCGACGAGGAGTATTACGTATGGGGAGGATCCAATATTTGACTTCGGGTTCTTCTAGATTAGTTCCTCTATATATCTCATTCTTTATCTCGCAACGGACTTTAACATTAATTGATTTTATTTTCATTACGTTTAAATTTTCTACGTAGTATGTTATATGTATCCTATATAATATACAATAAATAAAATCTTTCAAAAAAATTAAAACTATTATTTTTTTGTGTATCATCTCATTAATTTATAAATCTCATCTGAGTGTGATTTATTTAATATTTACTATATGTGTAGTTATTTTTATTGATTGTCTTTTGGAGTAATTGATGCTTCAAGATTTATTCTATTGTTATAGCTAATATTATTTATGAAAATCAGTTGATTATTAGAAAGTCTGAGTGTGAGTAATTTACGACCATTATTCCACTCAAACTATCACATCTCTATTACCCAAACCCACTTGTAATGTGTTTTATTTTATTTATTGAGTGTGATTAAATTGACTTCATTCTAAACTTTATGTGATAAAAAGGAGAAAACTGTTATACATTGCAATAGAGAATACGAGTACAATTCCTCTCTACATATAATAGTTTAATATAGTATGTAAGCAAAGGTAGAAATCTTTGTATATGAATTTTTAGTATAACTCACTCACATAATATGAGCTCACATTATGGTATACCGATTATATTCAATACTCACCAGCTATTTTATGGGTTTTGTATAAAAATGAAAAATTATGAAAAGTATTTTTTTTCTGTTATATTAAGGTAGCTCCTGCTTATGAACGAATATATTAGGTACATTAAGATAAGTATAGTGATCGTGATATATAGGTAGTAAGTATGAGTCACACATTTCTTACTTATGGTCATTTTTTAAATATGCAGTATATTATATACATAATTATATTATATATTTATATATATACTTGGGGTAATTTTTTCTAAGGAACATAAATTATTATAATAACTAAATAAATTTGTTAGAATTATTATTTATTAAAAATTTCAAAATCTTAAATACAAAATATATTATTTAAGTAAAAATATAGTATCTCTCCTCACGATACTTTACAAGCTCCTTATGAGAAATATTATTGAGATGTTGATCGATACAGTATAGATAAAAAAATTTATATCAATAATAATATGTAACTTTTTCTAAAAATTTAAATCGCTCAAAAAGTGAAATACTTATCGGTAGTATATATACCTCCGGCTTATCACTATAGGTCATTCACGTGAGCCTTACGAGGCTATACTGAGGCTCCGTGACTTCACGAGGCTTCAGAGCTCACCGTGACTAAGGTGATTTATTATGAAACTATTTCAAAATTGATTAAGTACACGTATCTTCGTGAGTGATATATAAATTTTCTAGTTTGAGTCAACATAAGAGATTATAATCATATTGTATGTTAAGAAGAATTTAGAGTATTAACACAGGATTACCTGATCTATCTGACTTACGTAACTCGTAGCTATCCTGAGCTTACCGTGACCGGACTTTACTGTGATTACCTGCTACAGGCTTCCATGAGTAGCTCGGCTCCGAGGCTCACTATGCTTTCACTGCTTATATATATACCGACTTATATCTCTCTCACTCACGTAGTCACTCCGGCTCTCCAGGCTACTCTGCTCGTGAGAAGACGAGAGAGTTGAGAGAGTAGTAGACTGACGAGACGTGAGTGAGATGAGAGGATGTATTACAATGTCTTTTTCTTAAATCGCTCAAATTGTGTCCAATACGATATATATCGAGCTTGAATCAGCACAACATTATCAGAGAGTATTCCACATATTGTCTTGGTGCATAACGAGAGTAATTATTATTTTCACTTCGTAACAGCCAGGGTAATCGCTCGCTCCAGGCTCCAATCATCCGTGACTTACTCTGACTTACTGGTTCTGCGAATATGTATATTCTATGAGTGTATCGACTGAGTAAAGGGGATAGACTGCGGTTATGAAGAGAATTTGCGCCTACTTATAAACAAGACAGTGATAGGTATTAATGAGTTCTCATTTTATCAATAATATAGAATTTAATAGAATATATTATAATATATGACATATAATTATAGTGACATTTAATATAGTATAATAAAATGTTAATGTTTTTTCTTTAAATTTATAATAAATAAATATCAGAATAATAATAATAATAATTTTCTTTTTAATTTAAACATAATAATAATAATTATAAGTGATAATAATTAGTTTTAAGTTATATATTTATAAATAACATATATTACATATAATTATAATAATTATATATTAGAAAGACTCACAATAAATATTTGGGAATATATGGAGAGCTATCCTAAACATCTTAGCCCTAAGCCAACAGTGCAATATTATGCCAAATCTCTTCTCGACATTAATATATGAGCAATTATTATATTTTCATTACTTTTTGACACCCTTATAAATATTATCTGTATCTAAAAATATATTTAGATATTTATAAAAAAAATAAAACAAATAATCTACACCATGGTGCTATGAAGTGAGAATTTATTCTCATCCTTTTCCAACATCAGTTATGTGCTCTATAGTTTATTTCATCTTTTTACGCAATCCTTATTTTCAGAATATCGTATACAGTGTGAATTAAGGCAATATAAATATATAATTAATATATATTATAATATATATATATATATATATATATAATATATATATATATATATATATATATATTAATTATATATATTATATATATAATATAATATATATATATATATATAATATATATTATCTATATTAATATAGTAATTAATATAGTTGATTTTATAAAATATACATAACAATTCTATTCAAATTATTAATATATTAAATATATTATATATATATATAATTATGTAATATATATATATATAGATATAGTTAAATTAACATTATAATCGAGCAATATTATAAATAATTATAAATTAAATAATTATCCCTAGAGAAGTGAGCAGTTATATGAATTTATATTTATCCTCTCCATTATATAGTATTCTATTTTCTCTTATATTAATAAATAATATAATATATATATCATATATATAATTATATATATATAATATTATTAATATAATATTTAAATATATTTTATATTACGTATTTTATTTATCAAATGGTTTTAAATAATAACTAATTATATTATTCCTTTTCTTAAGAAATTTAAATTTTCATTCCTGTTGGAAAGAAAATTATATAGCATAACATAAAAATGTGGAGAACTTCATTGTGTATATACTATTTCTGCGTATAATTTAAATACCAATAATTTTATTTTTTAGTCTGTAATGTAATAACCTATATTGGGTGAATGATATAATAAAAGTAAACCTAACCTTATAATTGCAATGTGACTCTCTCTCGTGACACAGTATAATAAAATCTTCTCGTTTATGTACACACTAAACTATTTCTCAGACCATATCACACTCTTTCTATTTATTTTCTGGCAGTAACAGTTCTAAGTCGTGAAATTGTTCTTCTGAGACTAATTATATAAATACCTTCGTCACATCGTTATAACTATAATATATAACTTATAAATATTAAATCCACACAAAAAATTTCAAAAGCCAAGCTTCTGTGGACGCATGCTCTAGTAATCACAGTTTATAATTACCATACATGTAGTATATACTATAATTTATTCATTAGTGCTTTAAGTATACAGATGATATATGTAATAGACGCTACTGTAATATACGTTGAAAGTTCTTTATTAATATATCCATGTAATTCTGACTATAATATTATAATACCTCTTGTGCCAAAAGAGGTAAATAATATATTAATATAAGTTATTATCTATGTTAACGCTTTTATATCTATATTTTTTATTATACCTATCAACTATTCCACTAAATATTTTTACCTATATCACTAATTATGATCTGATGTTTATCTTTGTAACTGCATTTATTAAGTATTTCATTTTATTTTCATTTCAACTTTCTATATTACTTATATATATTTATTAAATTATTGAGCTACAATACTATTAAGATATATTGTTAGAATTACATTATGACATTTTAGCTCTAATATTGAGTTTAATTATATTGTATTTTATATATTTTCGATTATAATTATTCTTTTTTTTATTATTTATTTTTTTATGTTGATTTATAGTATGATGTATAGTTTGTGTGTGTGTGGTGTGTGTTTGTGTGTAGGTGTAGTGTTGATGTGTGTTGATGTGTTATTAGTGATGTGTAGTATGTATGTTGTGATTAGTGTATGTTATGTATGTGTTATAATATATATTGATGTGTGAGAGTGTGTGGGAGGAAAAAATTTTAAATTGAATATTAAAATTTTTTGCTCAAACTTGTTATTCTAGAGACAAAATGTAGGCTTTTATTTAGGGGGCCTTTTCACATTTCTCACCTTCGTCACTAGTATTATCTCACTTTTGTGTCTAGATATATTATATTTAAGGATAAGATCATTGTATATACTCACGTGCTCCTTACCTGAGCCTAACAACAATTTGTAAGAAGATTTTAATTCTCTCTATTTCAATATATATTATTTTTACATAGCAATTAAATATATATATATATCAGGGGATAATATTTAGATTATTTTAATTATGAATTAATGTATTATAAAACATTTTATAATATTTATTATATTTGCTTCTCTTATTAAATTTATAGATTCATTCTAATTATCACTATTTAAAATATTTTATATCTTGCTTATGAATATAAAGGTGAGTAGGTAAGACTTATATTAATCCTTAAAGACTAACCTACTTTTTGAAAGCAATAATAATCTAGAAAATTTTCAGATTTTATTATTTATATAAATTAATTATATGAATTATTTTACATTAAATTATATTCTGACATCATGGTGTTAATTCATTTTTTTTTAAAATTCTACTAAATGTGAGGTATGTTAGTTTAAAGGGGTACATACTAGAGAGCGCATGAACATGTGTACAGTGACGCAGGAAATGCAAACCGGGTATGGGTCTGCAGAGAAAATTATTTGCAAGCAACATTTAATGGCAAACTCTCATTCTGAGATTCACTCACAGCATTGAGACGTGCACTCCGTAAGAGATTTTATAATGAGTCGGGGAGTACTCCGAGAAGTTTTAAGGAGTCAAGAGAGAAGTAGCGCCTTTAGTGTGTGACATTCAGAGGTTCTGTAAGTCATGAAGATTAAGAGTTTTACCATCGCTATTTTTTTCTCATTCCAATGCTCCCACCCATCCTCTTTGGATTTTCGTCCCCCCACGCCCCTCCAACCCGTCAAATGGCCACCGTCCGACAGCGGACCAGGTCCGTGCCGGAGCTAGAACGCCCTGAGAGACCAGAGGTGCGGGGGAGAGTACACAACCTTCCTATGATGTCCTTGATATTCTTATTTAGTTGTGTGTCTTACGCTATGAAAAATTTTCTCTATATAACTTCGAAGACGTGATGAAGAACTACATTTTTTTGATATGTTTCAATAGTTCAAGTTTAACTTGTGGTTGGACGCTAACTTACCCGGAATATCAGGATTCCTCGAGTGAGTTCTAGAACTAGGAGCCTGTGAGTCGTAATGAGTCCGGTGAGTTCGCGTGTGAGATCTGATGACCGAGAGTCAGACGTTATGAAAATTTATAATTATTAGATCAGAGAGTATAATGAGGATATTGTGTAGTGTGAAATATATTATTTTAGGCCAGTACGAATCACATGTTTCCGTAGTAGTAGAAAGCAAAGGAGGTGTGAGATTTAAGGGACCGTGGGAAAAATTCTTGACTTAAATATTCTCACCGTTTGGATCAGGCAGTGTGGAAATAAGCGGCTCGGCAGTCCGCAGCCCTCGTCGAATATCCGAGAGCACGAGAGAGAAGAGAGAGACGGAGCCGAGAGTTTCGTTATCTGTGCGAGCATGAGTATCCGCAATAAATTTATATATACTAGAGAAATTTTATTTAAAGTGAATATAAATTTTATTTACAAATAAATTGAAAATAAATAACATGCGTTAATGACACTAGTAATCTATATTAAAATAAATTGTAAAGTAAATAATAATTAAGATAGAATAATAAATCACTTAATGTAACGTAAAAAAATAAATAAAAATCCTGAGGAGTCACTGAAATATAGATATGTAAAGTCCAGTGAATGAGCTCAGTATCTAATTTTAGTTAGTTATTAACTAATATATTCGTATGGTGAGTATTAATTCATGTATATGTATAATATATTTTATAAGGAATTATTGATAATATTTATTATTATGTTGCAAAATATTTATATATATATATATATATATATATATATAATGTTAATTAGTATAAGTTAACTAATAGTGATATTGTATAGAGATATGCTTGACTAAAAATATGAATAGTATATTATAAATACGTTTTGTATGCTATGTATAGAGTTACTTATTTAGATCATTGTTTTATCAGATGCGAAAAGCTTATTTGTTTAATAGTTAAACTAAGTTATTTACATTGCGTAAGGTGTGTTAGGTTTGTTGCGTTGTACATTATATCTTAAGACGTTTCCAGCTGATGATATGTTCGCTTTATTAATGTGAAAACTTTGTTACGTTAGCATATATTAACATTAATTTGTTAAAGATATGCTTGGCAAATGTGAATAGGTTACGTTTTTGAATGGTAAGTTAGGTACTTTACTGTTGTTAAGTATGGTACTTTGTTAATATTAGCAGTTTATTCGTGCTTAAGGTGTGTTAGGTTTGTCGTTGTGCATTATATTCTTAGTTCAGGTGAAGCTATGTAAGCTTTATTATTGTGAAAACTTTGTTACGTTAGCATATATTCGTTGATCAGTATGATAATTAGACAAGGTTATGATAAATTTTTGTTAAATATTACCATGTTAATGTAAAATTAACAGTGATATGTTAGAAATTTGCTTGACAAAATGTAAATAGGTTACGTTTTTGTATGCTATGTTAGTTACTTTACTGTTGTTAAGTGTGAAACTTTGTTAATGTTAATTCGTGCTTAAGGTGTGTTAGGTTTATTGTTGTACATTATATTCTTAGTTTAGGTGATGCTATGTTAGCTTTATTACTGTGAAAACTTTGTTACGTTAGCATATTTTCGTTGATCAGTGTATAAAGAACTTGTTTTTATGTTATGTATATCCAAAATGATACTCGAAATGTGACTTGAAACAATAGATCAGTATATCATGGGTTGATGGGAGGAGGGGAGGAGGATAGGGAAGGCTGGTTTGATTTACTGCTTTAGGGTATGTAAAACTTAAAAATTTTTGTAAAAAAAATATAAATAAAATTCAAGAAAAAGTTTTATACAAAATATGACTTGAATCAGTAGATCAATAGATCAATAGGGTATGAAAAACATAACTATTCTAGTAAAAAAATATTTGAATCAATAGATCGATAGATCAATAGATCAATAGATCATGGATGGGCAGGGGGGTAGAGGGGAGGGTGGTTTGATTTACTGATTTACTGATTTTCTGCTTTAGGGTATGTAAAACATATCAATTATAGTAAAAAATATGACTTGAATCAATAGATCAATAGTTAATAGATCAATAGATCAATAGATCAATAGATCAATAGATCAATAGATCAATAGATCAATAGATCATGGAGAGGCAGAAGGGGCTGTGGGAGGGCAGTTTGATTTACTGATTTACAGATTTACTGCTTTACAGTGTGTAAAAACGCAAATTTTTACGTCATAAACATGAAAAGCATAAAAATTTTGGTAAAAACAAAATGTTTTAAGCAAATAAAACAAAAATAAATTAAAAAGTAAATAAAAAAAATAAAAGTTTGAAAATAATAAAAAAAAATTAAGTTGAAACCAAAAATTAAACAAAAGTTCACTCGTAAAAGCTAAAAAATTATAAATTTTATTAAAAGAAAACAAAACACGTTTGCGTTGTCACGACTATTTCGCGCCGGTTTCGTGCCGGGTCGGAGCCTGCTGAAGGAAACCGCATATCAGGGTGAGCCTCAAACACCCATATTTGAGGTCAACGACCTTATAAACATATATTTTGACACCAATATTGTATTTTTATTATTCAAATATTTACTAACTCGGCAACGCACTAGAGCCAGCACTGGTGCCGTTGTCAACTAAAACTCATCAGATTCAGACTTCTTTCTCCTTCTTCCATGTCCTATCCAAATTTCACCTTTCCTATAATCTTAATAACTCGTTTACTAGTTCCAACTTACCCAGAGGTGTGGAACCTAATATATATTACCTAATATATTACCCTATACTTTAAATTTTTGGGGGTTCGTGGACGAACTTTTACTAACCTATATATTTTTTTTATATTTATGTATTATTATTGGCTCGCCAGAACAAAGTCTACCAGGACTCAAAGGTCTCACCCTCACTCTGGCGATCACTCACCCCTAAGGGCTCGTATTGCGGCAGCACAGGACACAGGGCGACTATCATGTGAGAATATTGTATTTCGTAAGCACAGGTGACGGAGATTTGGGGAGGCATGGGAGACTTATGGGATTCAGAAGACCTGGAGTTGGAGAAGGATATCCCCGAGCTGCCACGGCATTCGGTTCGAGTTATAGAGACCCCCGAGGGGGGTCCGCCGCTCATATCTTTGAAAATGCAGAGAAATGCGAGGTCGTGCGAATGTCAACCAGAGTGTGTACACGAAGAGAAATAAGGAAGGAAGACTCGGCGAGTTCAAATATAGAGCAATAAGTATGAGAAGGAAAGAGGAAGAGAGAGGAACGCGACTCAAAGAGTAAAGAGTTGGAGATGAGAGTATGTGTAGTGTCAGAGGAAGTCGGAGTCGGCATCAGAGTGAGTGGCTACTCACGTGAGAGGGCTGCCTGAGCAGCCCGACGTGCGCAGGTGACGTAAAGCCTGTAGAGTGAAATACCAACTCCGGATCTCTCGATATATCGGCACTACTCAGTGTAATATTCTACTTATATACTTCGCTTAATTAGAACTCCCCTGTAGATCTCTATGCCTCAAACAGAGTAACTCAAGTCCGGTAAAGGGATTCTCGGGTACCACACAAATTTCGGAGGGGCTGGTCGTGAATGAAGAGAGAGAGGATCGGCATCGAGAATGCAATAACTATAATATATTAAGGAGAGAAGAGCGAAAGGATGGCTGGGAGCACATGGAGCAACGGATTTAAATGAAGGAGGGAGTCAGACGCACAAGAGGAGCGAGAACAAGGGAGATTCTGAGTCAGAGGAGGTCGGAGATTAAGGTCATCTAGCTACACCTGTGCTGTGGAGGCTCGTGATGCGGAGAGATGCGCATGTGTGAAGCTCTCCATTATAAGATAGTTGAGTATCGTGAGCATCATATTTGTGAGTACTATTCATCAAATAGTTTCTAGATTCGCACACCTCGTATATCGAGAGACAGAGGAGGGTGTATTGCACGATCAGTCGGGGTATAAATGCGGTTTTCGTGTCAACAGATCATTACCTTTCCCAACCGTTATGAGGCGCTCCAGACTGATAAAACACAATTTGCGAGTGGATGTTCAAGAGAATCATGTAGGAGAGAAGAACATGAGGAAGATGGCTAGACGAAAGAGCAGGGAGAGAATGTGATGAGAGAACACGCAGTCTGGGAACTCTGAGACAGAGAGTTGCAGATATCACTGAGTGTGAGGCAGCACGGTTGTCTGGATGCACCGGAACTGCAGGTCGTTCGAGAGTGTGGGCTAAATCACGCACTTCGTATCTTATAATACATGATATCACATTAAGCTATTGTTTCATATAACTTGCTCCTCTAATGATTCTACTTACAATGGTAAATGTCATAAAACACAGGCATGTACATTGTGTGCGAGACGATATCACGAGATTCTTTCTTAACATAATATGAATGAACGACAATATAAATATTTCAAATCTCATGTGTGTACTCTTTTATCACTGAAAGTTAATCTACATTATTTTATTTTTTCTTTTATCGTGATTTTTTTTTGTGTGTTGCCCTTTTTCATTATCAATATACTTTTGACAATTGTCATAGCCATATTATACGCGTAGATTTTAATTTTACACACCGTTTGAAGTTTACTGTGATAATTATTAAATATTTTTTTTAATTTTTTATTATTTAATATCTTATTTTTATCTATCCTAATTTATTTAATAAGTTTTATTATTCACACAACGAGTTAACTTTTGTGTTTAATTTTCTTTTGTTATTAAGTTTTATTATTAATTTTTTTTTTAGTTGTATATTTATTATTATTCTAAATCCTTATTCGAATAAAGTTGTCCTCCTGAGATGTCTGAATTTCAGATGGTAATTTATCTAAATTTCTTATCTTATTTTAAGTTATCTATTTTAGCAAAATAATACATTTAAAAATCACTTTTATTTATTTATTGTTATCTCTCTTTAAAAACTTTTTGTTTGTACT
Organism: Trachelipus rathkii; assembly: GCA_015478945.1. Lineage (NCBI taxonomy): Eukaryota > Metazoa > Arthropoda > Malacostraca > Isopoda > Trachelipodidae > Trachelipus > Trachelipus rathkii. Next base: position 46,649 of record JABUQX010097074.1, read on the forward strand.
AAATTTAATGCATTAATGTTAATAACTTAACAAAAATGCGCATTGTGTAGCATACCCTAGATACGCAGTTAACTCAGTTATAAATCATAATACAAAATACCACACCACCCAATGGGGTTGGTTCATGTTCCAATTGCGATACTTTTTTACATTGATGGTAAAATGTATTGATGCCTGAGGTTGTGAGATACTACTACTATTTGATTTATCACATTATTGAATCTATTTGATTTTATGGTCATGAGTATTTATTAACTAAAAATAAATTATGTTTTACGCTAATCACTCTTATAGGGTGCTGAGAGCCAGGCCTAATTGCATTTAAGAGTGACGATTAATGCAACAATCTCCTGACGCCACGACGCAACCTTCTCTGCCTTATTCATCCTGGTTCACATGAGATAGCGTATTAGAGCACGCCTATTGATTCCATAATTGATAACTATTTGCAGCTCATACGCCGTGTGACACATGGGTCAAACATGGTCTTGTTAGGTCTATGAGCATAATTCTTTACTGTGCTACATAGACATATACATAAAAATAATTCTCTTGCTTATTTGTTATGTGCGCTGACAGAGAAAATGTTTCACCTCTCTGTTGTGTTGCACGTGACAAATTTCTAGATGCACACGTATGTTGACGAAGAGTGGATGATGCTGTAGTCTAGTTTATTCGGATTCGAACATGCTGCTTGCTCGTCTAGAATATATCAAAAGAACAGCGGTCAATGTGTATAGTGGAGAATAGTGACAATTCCTATATAGTGTGCAAACATAGTGCTCTTAAATATAACTTCACATGGTGTATATTTACATCTAACATCTATATACTTATATTGAAAACAATAAAAAATATATATACATCCTAACCTAACTGACATATCAGCATTCATTAAGCAAGGTAATTAAAAATAGACACTTTTCCTATACATTTTATACCAACAGGAAGTAGCCCACTCAGCAATCAGTGAAAATCTTTAGTCGCTATATGGCAACAAATCCGCACTAGAATATTGAGTTAAAGGTCTATACTCTCATTCACTCTGGCATTTTTCTATGTCATTGAGATTATCTTGTCTTATTCCTGATATGGAGATACAGAATATGCAAACTCCTATGTGATCTCTCTAATATAAGTTACTTAATGCTCACTAATTACCAGCCGACCATGTGTCACTCTCAACATATATGCTTTCATTGTGAGCGACACAATTTGCTATCATAATAGTGTATTAATAATGGATTATTATTATTAATATTCTTATTCGAGTCTCTGAGTTCGATTCGAGAACTATCAGTAATTCCATCTATGAGAGAGATTATTATTAAATACGTTACTTTATATTCGATTCACTGTCTCACGCATAGATTCACTCCACAAACAGAACTATAAGCGCGCTCAAGCGCTAGATCAACTTTGTGACCTATAGCAGCTCCCCCACTAGACATAATATAAGTGTAGGGTGAATCTGTGTCGGATGCTACGCTCTCAAATCCCAGAGCTCTCGACCACTCTCATATACTTTGCAACTCGACGAAATTCATTGTGTAAACGATGCCCACAAGAAGGGTGCTTGACATATCTCACGCTGATTATACGAACGCATTACTAGAGTGCATAGCTGGCAGGTTGGCTAGAAGCACATGTGATCTGACAGAGAGGAGCACTAGAATAATCCAGAGATGAGAACAATCAGCCTGCATATCTCAATAGGTGCTCTCAATATCTTGTTGAGAGACCCTCGTTGTGAATGGCGGACGAGATTTATTGTCACATATGAGTAATACCCACTGATAAAATACTATTAGTACATCATAACTGACGCATGAGAGAGGAATACGGTCGCAGGAGTAATATCATCCATCACATTGATTACACTCTTAGTTCGCGCTCGAGTGGAGTGGTTTAGACTCATCTCACCAGATTACGTCACATTGATATAAGTGCATTCTATTAAATCTACAATATACTATACTCTCTCTTTTCATTATTGGTCTCAGGTCTCCTCTTGTATGATAAAAATAATGATGATTATTACTCGTATAATATCACATAATGATCAATATCTCTCTAATGTTAACACGATTTAGCTTATATTGAGAGGGCATTTATATTATTAATCTACTCTGAGTATCTATTTATTCTATTTAATACTCTTATTCAGAATATATGATGTCTATTATAGAGTCACTATTATCTTGCATGAGTTGAGATTACATTGTCATTTTCATGCTGGGGATTATTATTTATTATTATTATATGGTCTATCACTCAGGAGGGTTACAGTAGCAACCAACCAAAGTCAAGCAACGCCAAATCAGACACAAATCATATGCACCTCTGATGCGACCACAAAATTGCGATGATAACTACATCACCGCACACAACAAACACTATTCAATCACATCACACAAGCCAGGACTGACCATCGCAACAGAGTCGCCGTATAAGAACAATGTAAAGGAGGTTCTACTTAATAGTCACCGAATTCCGCTTCCCCCGAAAACCAGCAAAGGCATCTCGAAAAGTTCTGCTGGTCTTTCTGCTTCGATATCATTGCTATTGAAACTCGAACTATACTTTGCACATCTTAACAATCAGAGAGACGACACGAGCACAGACGAATGATGGATACACCTGCTGCGCTACATGACATTCGCTGGGATGTCCTGGTTACAAGAGCAAACCATACCCACAGACTCAATCATAAGTAGACGCCACCAACACAATGTGGACTTATAAACTCACTAGCTTAGCTCTGCTGGGACCCACATACATTAGAATAATAAAGACGAAGAAAATTTTCACTGCCGTGAGTGAGAACTATAACCTCTAACAGGAGAGTGAGAGTCAGATATTACCGTAACCACTAAGTGTAGCCAGTACAAACGGTCATCTCTACTCACAGTCCGATCCACCTCAACAATTATATCTATACAGAAGCAATATCGAGAGGATACAACTATGTGCTCATACATTCTCACGCTCGCTCTAATACTGTGACATACGTATCATTTAGATATACGGAGTGTGTAACTCATATTCTGCTGATAAATACAGATACAAGACGATGAGAAGATCGGAGAGATCATCCTTCTCATGTGAATACTGAACTCAACACGCGAGAGCTATTTCTGCTCAGAGGCGGTGAGACATCACTATGTGTGTTCACATTAAGAGCACGCGAACTAACCCTACAGTCATATGGAGTGAACTGCAGAGAGATAGTAACTCGCTATGCTAGTTGACGCGACAAACTTCTGTAAAAAACACAAGAGACGAAGAAAAATTTCACTGGCTCCAGGACTCGAAACACTCTTCACGGACAGTACAGTCGTCAGAGTCGTTATATACGCCACATATGAATACAAAAAGTTACGACGCACCTTTATAACATTAAGTAACCGAGAGTTCAGAACTCCCCATGTATATAACAAGATAATCCATATCGAGCTAACCTAAAGTTATATCTTTTAACGCTATCCTACTGACTTTCGCATATATATCACTGAGATATATCAGAAACTCTGAGTGACTACTCATAGTTTATAAAACCACTTTAAGACGAAGTGTGTTGTACGATCACACCTGTCGTGTCGAGGACCTTACTCAAATGGAGCAGTACCAACGACTAGTACTACGCGAGATAGCACTCTATCAGAAAGTTTATCAGGTCACAAAACGTAAAAATATAAAGATACTAAGCTATATGTCTCTCGAATATAGAACATAAGCACTTCAGCACGTAATGTAAGCTATAGTATGACTTTTCAAGACATGTAGAGAGATATAATTAAAATTGCAAGATTCGGCAATGACTACGTGGTAAAAAGCTTTCAAATATCCAGTAAATCAGTAACGAGTGTAAAAAACACTAACAAGAGCCTTTCTAGCACCCCGATCCTGCCTCTCACACGCAAAACGAGAGAAGGTATTCTTGAATTTCTATTGACTAAGATTCTGATGAGTATATCCATGGTAGTCATTTTGATCTCATGAAGTATCTCGAGCTTTTGTGCGAGACGAGAGTATAATATTCATTAAAATCCAGACATAACACAGAGAGATTTAGGATTCTCTCTAATATAATCATAACTACTGAATATATGCTACCGTAACATTATGTATTTTCACATTTAATTAAAAAACTAAACATAAAATAACTTAAACTAAGAATATTAACTAGTATAATAAACGACAAACCTTGCATATACACGATAACTGGGCTGAGAATAAACTTACTAACATTAACATATTTCTTAGCTACATATAATAAACAGTAAAGTAACCTAACACATCGTACTAAAAAACGTAACCTATTCACACTTTTTCATGCATATTTCTAACATATCTTATGTAAATTTTACATTAACATCGCATATTAACAAAAATTTAGAGCATAACCCGTCTAATCATCAACATGACTCAATAACTAGATATCTAAATATTTGACTAATAACGTACAAATTTTTTACATCAACTTCGTAATATTTTAACAAAAAATTTCATCTTAACCTCGTCTAAATATCATAATTACTAACGGATAATTGTAAACATATAACTAAAGTATTATTATACAAAATACATAAACATATATAAAATAACAAAATTTTATACTAACTTAATATAAATATAAATAATAAAATAAGTGATATCTTTAAAATAATAATATCACATGAGTATAAATAATATAGCGTGATATATAGTTTTAATTATATATATATATTAATATATATATATACTATAATTATTTAATATTATATATATATATATAATATATATATATATATATATATATATATATATATATATATATATATATATATTAATATTAATATATATATATATATATATATTAATATATATATATATTAATACTATATATATATATTAAATATACCTATATATTATATATATTTATTAATATATATAATAATATTATATATATTATAATCACTCCTACATTACTCACATCTCATCCTACTACTACTCTACTCTCTCACTTATTATATTTAATATATATATAATATATATTATATATATATAATATTATATAAAATGATAATCATTGTCTTAAATATTTGTACTGTTTTGCGAATATTATGATATATATAATATTTATATATATAATATTATATATATATATATATATATATATATATATATATATAATATATACGGTATATATACCCGGAATCCTAGATACGCAGGTAATGATATTTTTCGTACTTTACTTTTTTAAAAACTTCTGACACCTTTGCAATACTTATTTTTATCACTTAAGTACTTAGGCTATGAATAGGTATATGAGTGAGGGCTTTATATTTTGTTTTGAGAGTTTACGTGAGATATTTTTTTATGTAGTTGTAGTCTTTATCTATTATACACACATTAATTTGAGCTTCACTAATATTTGAATTATTAGAACACATAACTATCGGATAGCATTAGATTGATATTATATATTATTAATATATTTTAGTATAAGAAATAATAATTAATTATCTAATAATAATAATATAAATTAAATTAAAGTAATAAAATAAATATATAAATATAATAATAATATATAATACATATCTAGGTATTTAAATATAGTAATTAATATAATTTAATAATAACATAATAATCAATAATATATAAATATATTAAAATATATAATTAATAAATATAATTAATCACAATAATATAATAATATATAATATATAAATTAAATAAATAATATAATTAATTAAATTATAATAATAATAATAATAATCATAATAATAATAATACTAATATAATCATAAAATATAATAAATAATATCATTTTACTCAGTTATATAAACAGTGATAGTATAATAAATGTA
>JABUQX010097074.1:55000-67500 GCA_015478945.1 Trachelipus rathkii
ATTTGAATTATATAGTATTAAGTTTTATGTATGTTAAAAGTAGTTATTTACTGGTGTTATAATCAGTGTGGTAATCATTGGTTTTATTAGTTAACAAGTAATATTAGTGGCTAGTAAGCTGTGGTTATAAGGATATTTTGTCGTTATGTGAGTACTCACTATTATTATTATCTCTTAGTTCATATGATGCTATGTTAAGTACTTTATTAATGAGTGAAAACATTGTTATTGTTAGCATAATTATATTATCGTTGGTTTAGTATATATATAAAGTAATACTCTACGTGTTTATATTATTTGAGTGCATCAATGCTTTATCCTAGAAATATAGTATATACTTCGCAAATGCTACCGTAATATCGAGTGAGATAGTCGTTTAATAGTAAAATGAACGCCACTCATTTGTTAGAAATTGATTAGCAAGAGTATGTTTTGTATAAAAGTTAGAACACTCAGATAAACAGTTTTTATGTGGTGTGATACAGCTGTGATTAGTGGTAACTTTATATCAAGTACTCTAAGTAATTAGTACGAATGATATGCTAGGCTTAATTAAAATAGTATGTGTAGACAAATACTATATAATATTTTATCGATTTTTCTTTAGGGATTGTTTGATACTACAACAGCTTCTGCTGCTAAGTCAAATGTTATGGTTGTTGATGATGTTTCTGCGATGGACGTTGCTGGAGATGGTTGGGGTTCTGTTTATAATATAAATAGTTGTTTAGAAGTAAATTAATAATATATTAGCTAAATATTTAAGTAGGTTAAACTTAATAATAATATCATATATTATATATATAAATAAATAATATAACTATATAATAATATAATAGTAATAATTCCTAACATACTAAATAATAATGATAATTATAAATAATATTGTATAATAATAATAAATAAATATAATAATAATAATTAAATATATTAATAATATATAATAATAATAATAATGGGATAATGATAATGTTACTGTAATATTATTCGTAGTAAGAATAATTGAACATCTCAATATATATAGATTTTAATTAGAATAATTAATAAAACTACTGTGAGTTTAAGATAATAAACAGATGTTTAAGATTAACGAAACATAAGGGGAACATAAAGTAATAAATTCTGAGAGCATCCTTCTCATGTGTCAAAAGATATCGGTAAAAGTATAAATACTCGTTACCATACTCATCATTGATGTACTAAAGATATATTATATAGTAATTTAATGAGTCCTTATCCTCGAATTTCTATTGAGGTTGTTCGTGGATGTGATGAGCTTAGCAAATTGACTAAGTTATCTGATTGGGCTTATCCCTTGAGCGTGAGTAACAAGATTACGTATGTATAGGTGTCTTGGTAGAGAACAATTTACCCCAATAGTTTATATAGTTGTGGACTATTGCACGCAATAAGTGATCAGCGCGCCGTTTATACGGTATGTTATGAGCATTATGTGGAATACTAATATATAACATATATAAATTAAAAAATTAATATAATAATATATAATTATAAAATAATATAATAATTAAATTAAATAATTAATACATATTAATAAAAATAATTAAAATAAATTAAAGAATAATAATAATAAAACTAATAATAATAATAATAATAATAATAATAATAATAACTAATAATAAAATAATATAATAAATAATACATTAAATAGTATATAATAATAATATAATATAATACATATAATATTAAATAATAATTTTGTGCGTTGTATGATTAATAGATAAAATGATTGAGTAGATTTGCTTGCTGACTTCTGCTGGTAAGTCTATGTAAATAAACTTTAACATTTAAGTGATTATATATACTCTTGAAAGCCTAGGGTCTTCACTGTAATGTCATATTTATGATTTTAAGTAATGAGATATATATACTTTTTTGTTTAGTTTTTCAATTAATTTAATAATAATGTTTAATTAATAAATATAACTATATATAAATTTTAGAGTATATATGTTATGAAAAGTGTTATGTATATTATTTATCTCATTATTAAACTTGAGAACGTTTGATATATTTATAACACAACAAATTTCAACAAACCAACAACATCAACCACTAAAACAACCTGCAACAAATGCAGCACAACAAACAACATTTCACCAACCAACAACTACAGCATAAGAAATTTATTTTTAATGTTTATGTCTATACAAAAAGAAACTTATAATATGACTTGAATCAACTAGATCAATAGATCAATAGATCAATAGATCAATAGATCATAGATCAATGGAAGGGTACGGCAGGGTGGGGGTGGGCTTGTTTTGATTACTGATTTCCTGAATTACTGACTTCTTTAGGGTATGTATAAACATAATTATTTTAGTAAAAATATGACCTAAATCATAGATCAATAGACCAATAGATCCCAAACTCAGCACTCTAAGATCAACTAGATCCTGGAAGGGTAAGGAGCATAGAGTGGGTTGGTTTGATTAACGATTATACTGATTTACTGCTTTTAGAGTATGTAAAACATGATAATTTAAGTAAAAATATGACCTGAACTCACACCTAGATAATAGATCAATAGAGCATGGTTGGACAGAAGTGTAGGTTGAGTGGTTTGATTAACTGATTACCTGATTTACTGCTTTAGGGTATGTAAAACACACTCATCTTAAGTAAAAATATGACCTCAAATCAATTAGATCCTTCATGGATCCTACTCGATCACCCTAAGATCAATAGATCTAAATAGATCATGGATGAGGGGTTGGTTGGTGTTCGGTTTGATTTACTGATTTTACTGATTTACGCTTTAGGGTATAAAAACCACGAATTATTTTAAAGTTATACCAACAATAAATGAAATAAATTCTTAAGTTAAATTCCAATCAGAAAAAAAAACAAAATAATAAAGTATTTTAAAAAAAGAATTTTATTTAAAATGCTCAAACTTAAAAAATAACTAAAAATTTGAAAACATAAAATCGAAACCAAAATAAATCTAAATAAAATAAATTTTAAAAAATTAAAAATAAAAAAATTTAAACACAAAGCTGGCGTTGCTGTGTTATTATAAAAGCTATATTGATGGCAAATAAAAAATTATATAATATCTTAGAAGAAAATAAGTCCTTCAAAACAAAACTCTATTAAATATACTATAATAAAGTCTACGATTAATAATATTCAAAAATTACAATAAGACATACCATCAAATCTGCCACTAAAAACACGAAAGTATACAATTATAAATAATACAGCTTATCTATAAACCAAATAAAGATTAGTAAAAGATAAGCACTGACAATAAAATGCAAACAAAAAATAAGTACATACCATTTAAACTATTTTGAGTGACCGTTTTATTAACACGAGCAATATGAAATTTTAAATGGGTAATGTCACGCCTCTTCACATTTAGAAACGGGTTATCTTTGCAAGATGCAAATGCAATTGATGACATGCACAGTTAGAATCAGAAGCCAGTTTCATTTGATAATCGTAACTATAGAGATATATCTGCAGGCATGATATTTTCTACTTTTTTATAAGATTATTGAGTGGAGCACATCTCACCACGCATTGTCAATAACTTCTGTGACATTTACCACTTAAACGACATATACGGATACGATAACACACACGCACGAGTTGGCAGGCCTTTTGAGTGGTGCACGCTCACAGTGTGTACCTTTCTAGACATTTCTGTATACTCTATACACAGACTCTTCACTATAGCTCGTCGCATCCGTGTCGCCTAGAATCCTTTCTCGCCATCTTCTTATTCTTCTTTTCCATTCGCTCGTTTTTGTCATTCTCCCAATTGTCATCTATCTTTTTCAGCTACCAGACTCACTTGCTTCATTCGGCGTCACAAGACATCTCACGAGCTCTCTCTTTAAGACGTCTCGTACTTTAATAACCCGAGTCATTTCTCGAGAGTCGTACCGGTTGAAAATAGAGCAGATGACAAAGAAAGTATTACACTGTGATTTTCGGAGACTCAAACGAATATTTAAATTATATCCTCGAGACCAGCGCACAATTCCGGACTCCGCCGGTCGTCTTTCTAGATACATTGTCTATACTTCAAACTTACCTATTGACACAGATCCACCCAATTCATCCCACACCTCTTACCTTCTCTGACTCTCACCTGCACTTTATCCTTACATTCTCTTCCTCCTATCTTTCATTGCACGTCTCCTCTTTCCTCTTCCTCTGTTTTAGCATTCCATGCATTTTCTGTTCGAGTCACGGGACGATATATCTCAAATGCGCATACCGTTGGGGGTCCTATACACCTTTACGGAGAACTGTTGATAACCAGTACTCATATTTCCCTCATAGAGAAGATCTATTATAACTAGGATTCAATAACCACATATATATAAGATACGGCACAACAACTGAAAGTGGTTCAACTTTAGAATCCGGATTATTCATTAACTATAGCACACGACAGCGTGACTCCAGCGTGCGCGAGATCACTACTGCCGAATGCTGGTGGATCTCAGACATCCTTTCTCCACAATTACTTTTACCGTTTCATACCTTCTCTACTTCCTACCTATTCCATATCGTTCATATACGCCATAATTCTTCATTATTCATGGTCTTAATTTCACACGCATCTCCCATTCTTTATCTTCTTAATCCTCTGATTTGAGAGTGCAAGTCACGGTGCACATTGTTCTTACTTGTGATGTAGTGACATGAATCTCGAAGAATGGATCCACATCACCTAACACACCTAGAAATTTTCACGCACTTAGATAACCGGAGTCGATCACCCCACTCTCTCGAATACCCGATAGCCTATCTCAAGCTGCTCTGGTCTCGTGTGATCTAATTACGAATCAACACAAACCACCTTGTCCACCATTCCCAACATTAGCTTTAGGCCCCCCAGCCCCCTTATAGGGGGAGGACGCAGAGGTGACGTAAGCCTGTGCGGATGGCCGGGGCCAAATATATCACGGTATATGTTAACATGATATATAAATTCGGTATATATTACTTGACGGGTGACATAATGGTATACAAAAAATAAAGGTAATAGATAACAGTAATATATATAGATATATATATGTGATGAGGCTTATTTATATAGTTATCTCATTATATATACTAGTATTACTAGTAGGTATTGAACCGGCATGTATGAGATAATATCATAGTAGGACGGGAGTATGACACCGGGCTATACTTGGCGTACTATTAGTGAGAAGTCCATGGTAGCTAGAGGGTCGACTAACTATTAGCCTACTCGACATAATATATAATTCTAATATGACATTACATCGATTCAATAATAAAATTTAGGGAGTGTGAGTTTGATAATAATTACTACCATTACATTAATGACTTAGTCCTAATTATATATTTGAAGGCTCTGCTCCTAGTGCTTTTTTTAATTTATATATGTTTACTTTCTTTTAAATAAATTTTATATATAAATTGTATTTAATTTATATTTTTTATATTCTATTATCATTATATGAGTTAATTTTTAATTTATTTTGAATATTATTTATTTTATTATTAATTTATTATCATATAAATTTATTTTAAAATTTATATTATTATTTAATTTTATTTAATTTTAATTTTATTTATTTTATAATCAGTTTAGATAAATAAACACGAGAAAGTGAGGGAAGATGCAACACTCTTTTTTACCAATGTGGAGAGTAATATTTATTTAAAATATATCACCAGGATCCCGATTGGGAACACACTCACTTATGACTACTCACTATATAACTACATACCGTATATAAATTCGACTGATTTTAAATATAAATTTTCTTATTCGATTATAATATTTATTAGTGTAACAATAAATGTCCAACCAGAGCACGAAATAAAAGACGATTTCATAATACATCGAGATATATAGAGGGGTAATAAGAGACCACGCTAAAATTATCGAAATTGAAACCATCAAAAGTGATCTATCGATCATATTGAAACCTTTAGGCACCAAAAAGCCCCCTTTGGGGGGCTTCGCCCCCTTTTGGGGGGTAAACCCTTGAGTTCCAGGCTCAGAACCTCTGAGTCGGTCTATCCAGACCTTAAATTGGTTCTCACCGACTAACCACAAACCACTAGGTTTGGCGTTCACCTTTCCGGAGTTGTAAAGCACACACACTGCAGGTGTTCATTGTTGATAAGAATCCGTTGCAACATCTCGGTTGCAAACTCCTCCGGATGTCTTTAGTCTGCGCTGCTATGTTGTCTCCCCCTTAAATCTACTTTTATATATTTAATATATAGATCATATACTCATATACCTATACTATTCACTATAACTGTAACTATTACTATCTAATTGGTATATCACTCCTTACATAATATTATTATATCACCTGTAGTTATAATGTGATTACTCTTTATGCTATTTATTACTACTACTACTATTAAGGACTTAGCAGTTGAATATTATACTAGGTTTATGATATCACCACTTAAGTATATATAAATACTAGGCGCCCTTACTATATTATACAATAAATTCTATCATATATTTATATATACCTCTAGTACTACCTAGGTATAATGAGTATAGTACAATAGGTAGGTATTAGTATTCCTATAATAAATTATACGGTATAAGTATATATATAGTATACACCATTATATATATATATTACTATTCACTATAAATAATTTATTACTAAATATATTTATATATATATATCGCTACGTATATATTATATTATATATATATATATATATTATATATATATAATATATATTCATTATATATAACTCGTATATATATATATATATATATATATATATATATATAATATATATACTATATATATATATATATATATATATATATATATATATAATATTACGATATATATATATATATATATATAATATATATATATATATATATATATATATAATATATCTATGTTATATATATATAATACTATATACCTATATATATATATATTTATATATATTATATAGCCTATATATATATATCATAATAGCATATTTATATATAATATAAGCTTATATATATAATATTAATATATTCATATATATTTACATATATATCATATATAATATATTCATATTGCTATATATATATATATAATATTAATATATATATCTTATATAATATTATTTATATATATTACTATATAATTCTTAATATATTTAATATATATATTATATTTATATTATATAATATATTAATTATATATATTATAATATCTATATATATATATCTTTAATATTTTGTACAATCATATAATATATATATATACTATATATTAATTATTAATATACTATATATATATATAATATATTCTATAATAATATTATATATATATATAATGACTATATATTATATAAACATACATCATATTATTAATATAATATATATATATTATCATATACTAATATATAATTAATATATAATATATAAATATATATATAATATTTATATATATATTAAATATATATATATTATTATATTATATTAATATTATATTATATAATCTTCTTATATATATATATAATATAATTATATATATAAATAAAATTATATATATTATATATAAATACATAATATATATATATATATATATATTTAATATATAATATATATATATAATCTATATATATATATATATATATATATATATTATATTTTAATGTACTCAGTAAAATCTATATTACTAATTATTATTATATATTTCAGTATAGTGATTTTGTGATGTACCGTATAGACTATAAACTTATAAAATTATAATTCGTGATATATTCATAACTATATACTATTTATTCTAAACTAGCTTATTCCCACTTAGTAGTAGCACGCCTTACCATACTATTACTACTTAATATATTAGTGATACGGTAACTGTTTTATTACCCTAGTTGATATCATTACCACTACATATATATAATATTATAGTCTGAGTATTATAGTGAGTTTTCTAATATGCTACACACTCGGTATATAAATTCTATATAATATTATATTATAATACTTATTTAACTATATATATATATTATATATATATATATATATATATATAATATATATATATATATATATATAATATATACTACATAACAACAACATATAATATCATATATAGGTATATTCTATATACTATATATATATATATATAAATATATACTATATATTATAAATATACTTATATATATATATAATATATATAATATAATACTCGTAAATATATATATATATATGTATTACTATTTCCAATAAGACTATATTTTAATTGATTTATTCTTATGAATTGAAACAAAAGATATTAATATTATAATTAAATTTATATAATTATAATATATAATATATATATATTATATACATATGTATCTCAATGTTCATAGGTAGTGAGAGTATATAACATATAATATTATATTAATATATATATTCTATATTATATAATATATATATTTATATTATATATTATACATATTATAATATAATTAACTATATATATATATATAATTTATATATTTCTATATATATATATCATATATACATACATACATATATATATATATTAATATCATTAATTATATATATATATATTTAATATATATTAATATAAATATATTTATATAATTTATATATATAGTATTATATATTAATATAATATAGTATATATATATATAAACTATTTATATTGTAACACTAAAGCACATTATATTCCATATACAAAAATATTCCACGACCTGACAAACATTCACTTTAGGTGACAACTTATATCATTTCATATATATAGTCAACGAAATTCAGTATCTTTAATATTAACTATGCATCAAAACTATGAAGATTATTTCATAGATAATTGTTCTTTGTTAGAGCAATAATTTTTTGTAAAATTATCTTTTTAACATTATAAAACTGCGCGATGAGATGTATAAGATGAATGACGTAATGATGATGATCGATGATGATGATAATCAGTGGATGTTTGGCTGCTGTCCAGATGATGATGACGATGATGGTGATGATGATGATGATTATGTTGATGAAGGTGATATTAGGGATTCCAACAGTTTTTTACTTATCCTAATTATTTAAGGGAATCATTTTAAAGAAATAATAAATAATATAATTTGCAGAAAAAGTAACGATAATCATAAACTTTTTTTAATAATAAATGATATTATATGATTCTACTGTAATTAACAAGAAAAAAACATACTTATTTCGTACATACTTTCCTAATTAATTAGAATATTGAGAGCAACGAACGAATTATTAAAAGAAAGACCTCGAAATGCGTTTTCTCTCTCTCCGCTCACTGTAACTGCTTGCTGTTATGTTAAGTTTCCGAAAGCTTTCACAGTGTTTCGGCAGTGATAATAAAATTTTTATGAGCGCACACCTGTTACTCTATATGAAAGGCTAAACCTTACACTTCTTAGAATGGATTAGGCGGAGATCGAGTTCCGCAAGGCTTAGTATTGAGACTAGTCAAAATTTTATTTAACTTACGATTGGCTAATCGAACAATTTTGCAAATAATAATAAATAATTTGTAATTTCTTACAAGAATTACTATGTTTTCTCAATTCAACAGTAAACTGAATCATAAATTTTCTTTATATTTTTTTTCTCTAAAGTCACGTGCGCCATGTCACTAAGTCAGGCAATTAGGCTTATCGCGCCCTGAATATTTATAATAATATTTAAATAATATATTATAATATAATATCTATTAATATATATATATATTAATATATATAATATATATTCTATAATAATATATATAATATTAATATATATATATATTTTAATATATATTTATATATATATATTATTATATATCTATATAATAATTTAATTATCTAATTAATTAATATATATTAATCTATATATTATATTGTATATATTAATATATATATTTATTATATATTTAATTTTAATAAATATCTATATACTATATTAATATTATTAATTATTATCATTATATATATATATATATAATATATAATTATAGTATAATATATATTAATATATTATATATATATATTAATATATATTATATTATTATATATATATATAATATCTATATATATATAATATATATATATATTATTATATATATTTATACTATATAATTATATATTATACATATATAATATATATTAATATTAATAGTAATATATTAATATATATAATTATAATTATATATCTATATATATAATATATAAATTATATATATATTTTAATATTATATCTATTTATTATATTATTATAGATACCTATAATAATAATATATATTATTATAATATTACTTATATTTAATATATCTAATAATAATATATATATTAAATATATTAAACTATATATATTAATATTTATAATATATCTATATATAATATTACATCATATATCTATTATTATATAATATCTATTATATATATATATTATATATAATATTAATATATTACCTGTATTATTATCATTTAATATATATATTTGAGAATATATATAACCTATATAATATTATATATACTATATACTACTATTCTCTACATATATAATATCTATTAATATCTTATATCTATATATATTATAATACTAATATATATATATCACTTAATATATATATATTATATATTAGTTACATAAATATAATATTCAATATATATATATATTATATATATTCTTATCTCTCTATATCCCTCTAACTTCCATCTTGTTCTATTCTATATATATTTTCTATATATCTATATATCTATATACTCTATATTATTATAATTATATCTTAATATAATTTTATTTAATTCTATATTCATATCATACTACTATATCTATTTACTATACTATATTATTATACTATTTCTATAATATATATATATATATTATCTACTTTTCTGCGTAGTTTTAATTTAATATTTAAGGCCTTCTATTATACTATATATATATAATTATATATATTATACTCTATATACCTATATAAAATATATATTTATATGATATATATAAGTAGGCTTATATATTTTTAATAAAATAGTATCATTATATATATATATATATATATATATATATATTATCTAATATATATATATATTTTGATGATATAATATTCTATATATAACAGTAATATTATATATATATATTACTTCTGTATATAATATATATTTATTTTATATATATATATATATATATATATAGTTACTATATTATATATATATATATATATACTACTATTACTGTATATAGGGGCCTACTTAGCTTCTGCGCATATACTATATTATATAGCACATAACATAATTATAATATTATATTACCTTGCATAAATATAGGGTATTCTATGTAATTCATACTATTATCTATTTAGGTACATAGTTATATATTAATATAGGTATATATTAAGTAGTAGTATATATATATTATATACTCAACACTATATATTACTTAGTATATATATTATTATCAGGTCTACATATACTTAATTGTAATACATATATACTATTTATACTATCTATACTACATTTTATTATAACACTGATATATTATATACTATAATACTATATTATTACCACATGAAGTATATTATTCTCTATTACTATATATAATATAAAAGCATTATGGCCGTGTGTACTATACTTTATATGAAATTAACTTGAGCTAATCACAATGTTAATCCTAGAACATGTGATCTCATTCAAATTAGACCCGAAGAGAACATATTGGTGATGATAAAGGTATTTTTAATTGCGCACAATTTAGAAGCCGTACGGGAGCTTAATTATGTTTCTTTTGATGTGTCTTAAAACATGCATTATTTAAAGTTTCAATACAAGCTCGTGTAGCTCACGGTTAATCTTAGCTTATTACAAAAGAGGAGATTTTTAGTATAATTAAAAAATGGACAACAATTACGGAGAATTTCCAAATGCTGGTTCTGGACAAATGCTCACACAATAACAAGCCTATTCCGACAATCTCTAATATATAATATAATATATAGTATACTATATATATATATAATAATAAATATAAAAGTATATAATATATAAGGATACTAGTAGGTATATTAATAAAGTAATCTTAAAACACAATGATTAATACATATATATTATAATAATATATATATAATATATAATAGCGTACTACCGCGCTTCACTATAGTTATTATATATATATACGTATAATATTATGTAATATATATATATCTGACCTATTATACCTCACAATATAATTATATACTTTATTCATTTATATTTATAAAATATATATAATTATAATAATAATACATAATACTTCATAAATATATAAATTGTATATACTATTTATACCATATACAAGAATTAACTAGCGATACCAATATACATCAATAGTATATATATATTGTATATATATATATATATATAGATAATATACTATTTTCATACTATAATATATATTTTAATATATGTATAATATAGTTAAATATTTATGATATATTTTTAAAAAAAAAATGTAGAAGTAAATATTTATTTTTATATATTTTAATAGTAAAAATGTA
>JABUQX010097075.1:0-37575 GCA_015478945.1 Trachelipus rathkii
CGGTATTGCTTCGTTCCGTTCAGTAGGTGTTTAACCGTTTTCGCATTTATCATTGAAACGCTTTCGCGTTTTTAACTCATATATATATATATATATATATGTAATAGCATGGGCATATATATATATATATATATATATATATATATATATATATATATATATATATATATATATATATATATATATATATATATATATATATATGTATATATATACTATATATATATAATGTAACTATACATAGGCATATATATATATATATATATATATATATATATATATATATATATATATATATATATATACTATAACTATATATATATATATATATATATGGAGCCCTATGGGAGGTAACTATGCTGCTCTATATATATATATATATATATATATATATATATATATATATATATATATATATATATATATATATATACTATACTGCTGCTATATATATATATACTATATATAGGTCAGCCTCAAGATTAGCTGTCCCCTGTATCTAAAAAACTATGATAGCTACGTAAAAATGAATACATCTTTGAAATCAGCGCACGTTGTAATGGAGGAAAATGAAGAAGAAATAAAACATAAAGTGCGATAAAAAAAATAATAATAATAAATAGGTTTCATGTACGATAATTCTCTCGTTCCCCCAAAATTTTCGCGCTCCCCGGGGAAAGAAAATATTTTGGAACTCATGACTGGCCGGCCAGTCATGAGTCCCCCAATATTTTCTTTTCAATGTTAATGCGAACATACGCACACGCGCACACACACAAACTCTATGATAGATAGATGCTCTAGAGGCGAAAGTAAATTTTTTTTTTGGTGACATGACCTGACCTGACCTGACCTCACCTAACCTATATGCAATTTTAATTTTTTAATTTAATTTTAATTATTTTTTAATTTTTAAATTTTGCCATTATTTTTAAAGTTTCCCATAAAGTATTGAAAAGATATAAAAAAAATATTTTTATGGGTATCATGTTTAAATTAAGTTTGGAAACTTACGATTATACTTATTTTTGGAGTTATTTATTAAAATTATTATTAATTTTTTTTTGGGTTCTTGCATTACAATGTACGCTGAATTCAAAAATGTATTCAGTTTTTATGTAGATATAGTGTTTTTTTAGATACAGGGGGCACCTAATATATATATATATATATATATATATATATATATATATATATATATACTCTATATATATATATATATATATATATATATATATATATATATATATATATATACCATATCCAGTATAACTGGGCGGGGTGACGTGGGCCACTTTAGGTATAACTTCGTCTCCCCACTTTCCCTAATACACTTTTTGGATTTTTTTTTCTGAAAATCAAGGCCCTATAGTAGGTCATAAGCACACGAAAAAATAATAATGTAATTCTAATAATCATAGTTTTATTTGAAGTTTAAATAAAGCTCATTTAGACTCTCACAGAGGGTGAATCGGACCTATTGGGGTGAATTGGGCCATCTGTTTAAATTCCTCTTTTCTGTATAAATTCAATTTTATATTTTATTTTTACTTAATATAGTAATTGTTTATTATATTAAATTAGTAATTTAAATTTCAATAATGATAAATAAAAAATAAAGATAATCATGGTGACAAATTCACCCCATTCATGTTAAATTTTGACTTACTTTTGAATTCATATTTTCTATATAAGTTCATTTTTTATTTTTAATTTTTGTAATATAAAGTAACTGTTTATTATATTTAAATCTTCATGTAAAAATGTCCAAGCCATGGAAACTATAAAATAGGAGAATAACAATGGTGGCTTTAATTCACCCATCATCAGTTTCTATGGAGGTGGGTGGGAAAAGTTAAACAACGATTTAACCACTATGCACTGTTTGGATAAAAATTTACTTTGCCAGTTTAAAGCTATCATACTAATACACTAGAAAATAATTAAAATCTGTCCATAACTTTTCATTTATAACAAAGTTAAAAAACTCACATTTTCAAAGGTGAAATTTTATACCCTAATATATTATATTTTAAAAAATATAAAAACTCTTTAGAATTAAAGATAATCTAAATAAAACTTAGTACTACCGCGTAGCTATTTAATGAGCCAAAAAATATATATATATTTTTTATTTACTGTCACCGCCCGACGCTATATAACAGACTTCGCCGGATATCTGACCGGATATCCGGTATCCGACCGGATATCAGGTATCCGGCTAATTCATCGGTACATCCTAATATATATATATATATATATATATATATATATATATATATATATATATATATATATATATATATATATATATATATATATATATATATCTTTTTTTTTTTTTTTTTTTCAGTTTTGTTTTTTTTTTTTTTAATATATTGCTATTATATGATACCAACAATGAATTTCAGTGGTAACGGACATGATTAAAAAGTTCGAAATATTTTAAATAATTTTTAAAAATCACATTTATGTTAAATATTGTTTTAAAAATGAAATATCTCGAAAAGTACGACACTTACAGAAAAACCAATTACATATTTGGAATCAGCGTATAAAGCTTATTACAAATATGTAAAAAAAAATAGGGGAGGGGCGGAGGAACCCCCGCGACACCCAAATGCCAAAAAGCGGGGGTTCAGGGGCCTCCCAGGTGGTGAAGTAGTCCATGTCTCGTTCCCAGGAACTGACGGGTCGTAAAACATAAAAGGTCCTATAGATTTTGAATATATTAATCTTCCTTAAATTGATTGTTCGTCTATCTAAAATATTTAAAAAAAACAAAAAAATGCAAAACATTGACCCAAACGTAAGTAAAGTCATTCTACTTAAACATCGTTGTTATTAACAATATTGGAGTAAAATAAATTATATAAAATAATTTATAAAGATGTAAATAATTATATCTTTGTCAAATGTGAAAAGATTTATGTTAAGTTAGTTTACATAGATTTAAATTATATACACAAGTTGTTTAAGGTTTGAATTACATAGATTTTGAGCTTTTTATAATATTTTAAGGGTATAAAAACTGCTTTAATAATAAAGTTTCAATTTGACTTATGTAATTTTCACTTTATTTTATAAACGTAAAACTTCATACAACCGATATGTATATGAAGGTGCAGCCAGATATTAAGATCAAAAAAATCTGTTACAGCAAAGTATATCCATAGGTTAGGTCGAAATTTACTGCATCTTCGTGATTCATATAGGTTAGGTTGAGGTTTACCACCCTATATTCACAGATTATAACGTTTCATTGATATTATATATATTAAATCTATATGAAAAAAATGGAACTATATTTTAATCACAAACTGTTACGTTATAGAATTTCTTTCATATTATGTTTAAATCCTATTTCTTTTTCGTAGGTTTTTGCTTACTTCATTATTAAATTTTTAATATTTTCATATTTCATGCTTTCTCGTTCACATCTTAACTTGCTAGTATATACCAGTAATAATATTTGAATTTAAAAAAAACAAAAAAAAAAACAGTTTATTTTTGCACCATGAAACATATATATATATATATATATATATATATATATATATATATACTTATATATATATATATATATATATACTTTCTCTCTCTCTATATATATATATATATATATATATATATATATATATATATCTTGTTTGGCCTTTCCTTTTGACGCGTCGATGTAGTAAGATATGACCCTTGAATTCCACATATACCCATTTCGTTTTTTCAAACGCAGGGCTCGTTCGCAAAGCTCGCGGGGTTACATTTAATAAATCAATTTTAATATATTTTCAGCCTTCTAATTTATTGATTTTGCAATCGTTGGTAATGATAATTTATTCGGTTGATAAAATTTTTTTCAAGAGATTCGATAATCGTCAGTTGTTTGTTGCGAAAGGAGAAAAATTTTTAAGTAATAGTTTTACCGTCCACTTTGCCAATCACAAACAAATAAGAAACGATGCACAGTATTGTAATTGGAGGCAAACTTCTATTAATATGTAATTTGTATATCTTATAACTTCTCTTCAAACAAAAGTAGTAAATAAAAAGTAGCGCAAAGCTTTCCATTTGCTCACGGAACGACAAACCTCGTCAAAATGGCGTCTGATTTCTGCCGTATACAAATAATTGTCTTTTACCTTTCAGCACATCAACGTCAACAGTTTGCATATTTTTTTCAAAAAATTCTACAAACTAAACATAATTGGTAACCTGAGTTTCTTGACGCCTTGAACGAATGAAGAGACCTCGCTCCTGGCACGTGAAGAGCTAAGGTTAATTGCAGAAGGCGTGTTATTTATCAATCAAGGTTTGGTGCGAGCTTTTTCCTCATAGGACTGAAAAGAAAACACCTGCGATATAAAAGATTGCTTGAGGAGCTAAGGGCTGCTCCGGGACCTCCATCTCCCCCTAGAGCTGAAGCTCAGTTGACAGCCCCCGGAGATAGCGTGGAACCTGTTCCACCTCTACTTCCGCAAAGGCCCCCACCGTCTATTTCAGAGGCTGAGTTGGATGAGCTGCTGCGATCCTGTGGATTCGTACTCGACCGACCTGTGGATCCTCCACAGAGAGGAAGACAGAATCCCCAGTATTAGCATGTAGCTAATCCACCTCCGCGATCAAGAACAAAGAATAAGAAGAAGGAGTTCGCCAAGATCCAGGAACTGTACAGTCGAGACAAAGGAGAAGCCCTGAAGTATATCACCGACAGAAACTCCTATGTAGAAAATTCCAGACCATCGGAAGAAATCTGCGAGGAGTGGCGTCAGTACTTGGCGCGGCACGAAGATCTGCCAATACGGGACGACTACGATGAGATGAAATCTTCACAAGATCAAGATTTGCTTCGTGGTCTAGAATCTAGATGATTGGCTTTCCGAAGAGGAAGTGGATTGGGCGCTTAGGAATATGAAGAAGAGTGGCGGACCGGTTCTGGATTGGGTTTCCTTGGAGGATCTGTCCAACATCAGGAGGCAGACCTTGGTAGGATTCTTAACGGAATCTTTGCCTACGCTCCTGAGGGACTTCTTAGGGTTCGTGTTACCCTTCACAATGCTACGAACAGACACTTTAGTGTAAAAGAGTTTATAAAAATGTTTCTTGAAGTCATCACCTGCCTTGAGTTACCTATTAGGCTTTTTTCAATTATTTTTAAATTAATATATTATGATATATATATATCGATTTTTTTGGATATAATATTCAAATATATATCTCATATATGTATTGTATCTGAAAAATTATTTCATAAAATGTATGCTGTATGATATATTTGCATCCAAAATTTTGAAGAAAAATCATACTTTTGACACCTTTTATATTCATATTACAGTATATCTAAAACATTTCGCCGACTTTTGAAAACTAGTGAAGAAGTTGAAACAGTGCTATGCAACCTCTCTGATGATCAGACGGAAGTATTTGCTCTGATGAAGAAGGAGACAATTGGGAAGCATCTTCGTTGGTCTAAAAAAAAATAGTTGTTGTAAAAAAATATATATATATATATATATATATATATATATATATATATATATATATATATATATATATATATATATATATATATATATCTTTCCTCTATATATATATATATATATATATATATACACAGAGGTGGGCAGTAACGCGTTACATGTAACGGCGTTACGTAACGGGCGTTACAATTGTAATAACGAGTAACGGTAACGCTTCAAACGATTTTAAAATGTAACGATGTAACGGTAACGCTACCCTTTTTAAAAATTGTAACGGTTTTTCCGTTACTCGTTACATCCTACACAAGGAACTCCACTGTGTTGACATTTTTATTTTCAGGAAACGAATTTTAGTTTTCCAGATTTTTAAGTATACCTATATATACAATGCATTGTGAAATCGACTGAACAGTGCATTCAGAAGTAAAAAGATACTGAGTTCTAGGCCAACCAGTAGCCCCCTATTTCATTATTTAAATATAGCCTGGCCTAAGTAATATCATCTTGGAATATGATTGTAAGTAAATATTAATAAAAAAGGAAGCATTCTACAATAAAATCACAATGTAATAAGTTTATCATCATTTATTTTGATTAACTTGCAGTTAGGTCAAATTTTACTGCTTTCACTTTCACCCCTCACCGTGGGGTGAAACTGAAAGGCCACCCAGGTCGGAAAAGCTATCATTTTTAAATACTTCTTATAACTTAAATCAATTATAATATATGCCATTTTGAAGCCAGGTCCTGTGGTGCTAAAACCCATATAAAAAAAAAATTCTTAAAAAGGTTTTACCCAGGACAGAGGAGAAACACAAAAAACCTTTCGATTTTACCCCCTGTTTACCTACTTAAGAAAATCAAAATCTATAAACCCGAATACCCAAAACTAACAGATTCTATAACGTTGTAAGGAGACATTTCCAACAAAGTTTCCTTTACTAGGTCATATAGTTTGGATACTGTAAGCCTTGCAATATGGCATCTTCAACTTTTAAAAATATCCCAAAGGCAGAAAAAAATAAGTAATAATATAAAAAAAAAAATATAAATATATATATATATATATATATATATATATATATATATATATATATATATATATATATATATATATAACTACTATATATATATATATGTATATTAATTATTATTTTTGTTTTAGTAAAGAAAAATTATTTTTTATTGTAATTTACAAAATTTATATGAAAGCAGAGGGAGACCATGGTTACGAGGGGTATAAGGAAAACCTCTTCCCAAGAGCAGATCGGAGATTCTGAAAAGGAAGAAATAGGATCCCTCCAGTCCAGTACAGTTTCCTTCTAAAATTTCCTTTTTTTCTTTAATTTTATTTATACTCTCTACTCATTCAAGGGTATTTATTTCAGGGATGGCACAGAAAAAAATCAAAGGAAAAAAATCAACCGATTTTTTTAGTTGATTTTTATAAATTTTTTTTTTTTTTTTTTTTTTGTATATTTAAACTAATTTGCTAATATCATTCAGATTTCCAAATAAAAACTATATATATATATATATATATATATATATATATATATATATATATATATATATATATATATATATATATATATATATATATATATATACACACTGCGATATGATCTCTCATATATATATATATATATATATATATGGACAAGATCACCTATTAACCTTTTGATCTAAAGTAAATTTTTAATTTTAACTTATTATAAATTAAACTACATATAAAATATAATATAGAAATCATAGGGAAATTATATTTTGAAGTTATAATTCAAAAAAAAATATTACAATATTCATGTGTTTACTTTATGACGCGGAGTAATTTTTAGACATTTTACCCAATGTAGACTCATAACAGGGATGCCATCGCTTGAGTTTTTTTTTAAGTTCTTGAGTTTTTGGCACTGAATAACATTCTTGTCTAAATATATATATATATATATATATATATATATATATATATATATATATATATATATATATATATATATATATATATTATTTGCTAAGGTATTACACGGCAAAATAGGGGCTCGAGCCGACGGGGAGCAGAGGGGGGAACGATTTCCATACCCGTAGGGGCGGAAG
The DNA here is from genome assembly GCA_015478945.1 of Trachelipus rathkii. NCBI lineage: Eukaryota > Metazoa > Arthropoda > Malacostraca > Isopoda > Trachelipodidae > Trachelipus > Trachelipus rathkii. The sequence goes on from JABUQX010097075.1 coordinate 7,575, forward strand.
AAACCACGTTTTAAATGCAAGAGAGCAGGGTTCGGAGACTCGGAGGAGAGAGCAGTCTACCCAATCTCGTTCCCAGGCCGAGAACCCCGACACCATCTTTGCCGGTTTTACCCGCTTAGGTATTCCTTTAGTTAAAAAAAAAATAAAAAAATAAAACTGACGGAGCCGTAAAAAATAACAGGTCCTATATATTTTTTGAAAATCATCAAATCCCTATAATAGAAAGTCTATTTATGGTCCATAAAGATACCCTGTACTATTTTTTTTGGGCTAACGAGTACCGTTCCAAAAGGTCAATAACTAGACTTTCTCCTATATATATATATATATATATATATATATATATATATATATATATATATATATATATATATATATATATACTATATATGCTATATATATATATATATATATTTAATTGAAAAGGAGTTGAGAGAATGTGTGGACAAAAGGGGCTCAAAATAAATCCAGGTAAAAGTAAAGTGTTAGTGTTTGAGGAGGAGGAAGAAAGTGAGGAGGGGGAGGGGTTAGGTTAGAGTAGGAGGTGTAGTATTGGAAGAAGTAAAAATTATTAGATATTTAGGGATGGATTTGGGTAGGGGGGGATAAAGGAGGAGATAGAACATAGAGTGGGAGAAGGAATGAGAGCTTTGGTGGTCTGAGGAAATAATATGGAAGGGGGATCTATCACAGAAAGTTAAGATAAGTATGTTTAGATCTGTGTACCAGCGGTGTTGTATGGGTGTGAAGCGTGGGGGTGAATGCCAGGTCTAGGAAGAAGTTGGAAGTATTTGAGATGAAAGGGTTTTAAGAGCGGTTTGTGGGGTTAGCAGAAGGGAGGATTAGGAATAGGGTGGTGAGGTTGTGATGTGAGTAGAGGAATGGGACGGTGGGAAAAGCGGAGAAGGGAACGCTAAGATGGGATGGGCATCTAGTGAGAATGGAGGAACAGAGAGTGGTTAGAAGAGTTTGGGAGGCGGAGGGGATAGGAAGGAGAGGAAGGGGGTGACCACCAAGAAGGAGGTGGATGGATGGAATAAAAGAGATGCTGGAGGAGGGAGGGGTTACGGCGTAAGGAGGAGTGCTGGAGAGGGATAGAGTAGGGTGGAGGAGGTGGGTGAGGGCAAGATGAGGGGGTATGAATTAGGGAAGCTGCACGCACCACTACCCCGCTTAAGCGGGAAAAAGTGTAGGTGAAATAAAATAAATAAATAAAAAATATATATATATATATATATATATATATATATATATATATATATATATATACTTTCTATATATATATATATATATATATATATTCCTTACGGGGATTTTTAGTTTTCAACAAACAAACGGCATTGTAGCCCGTAAGTGCGTAACATTCTTTAAGCCTAGTACACACTAGTAGACATGTTGCGCGATTTGTCTATAGACTGTCTAGAGACGGTCTCGAGACACGGTCTATAGACCGTCTAGAGACACCGTTCTTTGTCACGTCTAGCATCCACACTACGATGTGAATTTCTCAGTTTCATCAGTTCCTGCTTAGTACTAATTACAGGTGAAAGAGCGCGAAAACGTAAACGTTGGTGGACGCGCGAAGTGCTCGCAGAAGGACCTAGGTTCGGTAATGCATTATTAAATAAATTAGGACTGGAAGACGCCATGTGTTTTCGGAATTTCACCCGGCTGACGCCTACTGATTTTGAAGATTTGCTTCTGATGGTTGGAGGGATAATAATGAAGCAAGATACACAATTTAGAGAAACCATCCCAGCTTCTCTTCGACTGGCAGTCACACTGCGTTTCCTAGCAAGTGGAGACTCATTCACGAGCCTGATGTACACCTTCAGAATATCTAAGCAGGCAATATCGAAAATGGTACCAGAGGTTTGCGAAGCGATTATCTCATCATTAAAACAATATGTAAAGGTATGTATAAAACAGTTAATATTATATAATATTCATTTTAATTACCAATTTTTAATTACAAAATTATTATTAATATTCAATTGTTAATTACAAAATTCAATATAAAATTAGACGAAGATGAATAAATCAATGCCAAACATTTATAGATTGCTATAGTTCTGTACAAATTCACGAATGTCAGTGCTAATTTCATCCCTTGACTCCAATTGCTGCTGAAGTTGAACATGTCCAACTCCTTCTATACCACCTGCAGTTGGTGTAGAAGGATTTGAGCAATAACTGTCTCGCGAAACGTATGATGATGGGGAATGTGATGCGATTGATGACATGGAGGTGGAAGGTGTATTTGGAGTCTGAATGGACGGAATTTCAGCAGCTAGTTGGCCCATGTCCAATCGAAATAAAATATCATTAATATAGCGCTGAGCCAAAGAGACCTCCACCCTAGGCCTGTTACAATTTCTCATTTTATTCACAACATATTCCCCAAATACCGAATGCTCATCTCTGGTAGTAACAATTTCTGCTAGAGACTTCATGCAGTTGACAGCTTGTTGTGCAGGGGAGTCCTCATTCTTTCGGACTCGTTTAGGAGGGTTTTTTGGTGTTTTGATTGGTGGGCTGTCGTCCTCACGTTCTGCATCTACATTTAGAGCTTCTAGTTGTTCCTGACTATCACCAGTATCCAACAAGCTGTCCTGAAACAAAAAGAAATCATTTTAACCCATTAATGCCCACTGTGTCATATATATATATATATATATATATATATATATATATATATATATATATATATATATATATATATATATATATATATATATATATATATATATAAGTCGGTCTCTGAAACGAAAAGAAAAAAAATACAAATCCAATATAAATTCTGAATATATATACCGTATATATATATATATATATATATATATATATATATATATATATATATATATATATATATATATATATATATATACTTATATATACTATATATATATATACTATATATATATACTCTATATATATATATATATATGTAAAAAAAAAAATAAAAAAAATATATATTTAATTATATATATATATATATATATATACTATATATATATATATATATATATATATATATATATATATATATATATATATACTATATCTCTATATATAGTGAAACTAAAGAAGTTACCCGTATCATATCTCGAAAACTAAGATAAGTACAAGAAAACTGATAACATATTTGGAATCAGCGTATGAGGCTTGTATGGAAAATGAAAAAAATATATTTAAAAAAAAATTTTATATCTCAAAAAACCCACGACATAGGTACAAGAAACTAATAACATATATGGAGTCAGCGTATGAAATTTGTACATGTGGAAAAAGAAGTTTTTATATACTAATAACATATTTGGAATCAGCGTATGAATTTTTTAGGGGGCTCGAGCCGACGGTGGGTTGGTTAGGGGGACGAAGTCTCCCGTCATCGACGAAGAAACCAACTTTCTTTGCATCTGCTGGTTTTACCCTTGGAACATTCTTTTAGTTTAAAAAAAAATCCTTTTTCCACACAAATTTCATACGCTGATTCTAAATATGTTATTAACCTTTAGCACCTAATAGTTTTGAAGACTCTAAAACAAATAAAAAGAACTCATTTTCCATACAAATTTCATGCCACAGAACTATATGTTATCGAACTCTTTATTACTGTAATTTCGAAGATAACAGACTTTCACCTGCTGCTATATATGCCATATATATAACACTATATATGCTATATATATATATATAGCATATATATATATATATATATATGCTATATGATATTTATACTACTATATATATATTCAGAATTTATGATTGTGATTTCTATTTTTTTTTCCTTTCAGAGACCGACTTCTGAAGCTACATGGAAAGATATTGCCCAGGAATTTCAGAGTAGATGGAATTTTCCACACTGCATTGGCAGTGTTGATGGTAAGCAAGTTCAGATGGTGGCCCCACAACATAGCTGGAGCTTGTATTTCAACTACAAAGGCACCTTCAGCATTGTGTTCCTTGGCATTGCAGACACCAACTACAAGTTATTGTACGCTGATGTTGGATGCCAAGGACGTATTTCTGATGGGGGTGTTTTTAGGTTCACTTCACTGTACAAGGATCTAGAAAACAATACTGCACACGTACCTAGAAGTGAGGTATTAGCAGAGAGAACGGATCCGGTACCATACGGTATTGTGGGAGATGACGCTTTTGCTATGTCAAATTATTTGATGAAACCGTACCCTGGTCGTACATTACACATTCCGGAGAAAGTGTGTGCAACTATAGGCTGAGTAGGGCTCGTAGGATAATAGAAAATGTTTTTGGTATCATGTCTTCCAAATTCCGGGTGTTTCTTAAACCAACAGCTTTACAGCCAGATAAAGTGGAGTCCGTCGTGTTGGCTTGCGTCTATCTACAAAATTTTTTACGCAGGAATTCAGTTTCAAGACATGCCTACACCCTTCACGGAAGTTTGGACGTACGATGGTGGTGGAAATGTAATTGAAGGATTCTGGAGAACGGAAATTAATGAAGAGTGTCGTTTGGTGGATCTCCAGAACACTACCCGAAAATGTTCAGCTAACTTGCATAAAATTCGTGATAAATTTCGTGATTACTTTGTTTCTCCAGAGGGTGAGGTAGCTTGGCAGCCTTATATATATATATATATATATATATGCTATATATCATAACTTACATATACATATATAACTATATATATATATATATATATACCTTAATATGCTGCTCTTTCTTTCTGCTATATATATAACCAGCATAACTATATATATATAGGCCAGCCTCTAGAAAACTAATCCATATCTCAAAAACTACAACAGCTACCGGGAAAAGGAATACATTATGGAATCCTGGAAAATTTTGCAAGGGAAACTGTAGTAAAAAAAAAAAGAAAAAAAAAAAAGCTACAGGGAAATGAAATACATTTTGGAATCTTGTAAAATTTTGGTTAGGAAAATGTTAAAAATACAATAAAAAAAAATTAAACATAAAAATTATTCTTTTTTTTTTAAGATTTCTATTACAAAGTTAATTAAAATCCCATTTGCAATATTGATTTCTCAGCTATTTGGTACTCAAGCTGACAGGAGACACAGGGGAGGGACGTTTCCATACCGGCAGGGCGGAGGAACGTGACACTAAATATACCAAAAAGCAGGGTTTCGGAGACACTCTCCCCGGGGAATTAGTCCTACCCGTAGTTCCCGGAAGGCCGAGACCCCGACTCCTGCCATCGTGCGGTATACAATTCTTGGTTAAAAAAAAAATTAATAGAAAAGTCTATTTATTTTGACTTCCCAATAATAAAGGTATCTCTAAACAAAATCTAATCATACTATGTAATTATTAATAAATTTTTTTTTATTATTATTTTTTTACATTTTATCAAAAATTTTACCAGGATTGCAAAAATGTATTCTTGCCTTTACCAACTATTGTAGTTTTTGAGATATATTTTTTTTATTTTCCATAAAATTGGACCAACATTCCAGCAATGTATTTCTCCGGTAGCTGTTATAGTTTTTGAGATATGGATTTGCACTTCTAGAGGCTGACCATATATATATATATATATATATATACATATATATATATATATACACTTAATATATATATATATATATATATATATATACTATATATGTATATGTGTGTATGTGTGTGTCATGCCAAAACTAGCCTGTCACCTTACTTGTACCATGGTATGTACCTTAAAAACTATTAATGCACTACACTAAAGGAAAACATTTTAGAATGCGTAAAGTTTTAGTTGAGACCTGCTAAAAAATTTTAAAAATCGGCTTTAAAAAAGTAAATAAATGATGTTGAATAATTAGCCTAATTTTTATTAACGTAACCTATAAAACTAAGACTACCGGGGTTGACCCGCAGAGATGGAGTCTGGGTCTCTAGGCCTTCCGGGGAACGGCAGGGTAGGTCCCCCCCTCCGGGGAGGATCTCCAGCCCCCGCTCTTTGGTATTTGGTGTCGCGGGGTTTCCTCCGCCCCTCCGGAAAATGTCCCCCCTATGTTCCCCGTCTGCTCGAGATTTGAGCCGTATATATATATATATATATATACTTATATATATATATATATATATATATATATATATAACATATATATATATATTATATAAATAATTTCGATATAAACGTAATATAGATTGACATATAACAACATATATATATATATATATATATATATATATATATATATATATATATATATATATATAAATATTAAAAAAATATATATATATATCTATTGTCTTTTTTTTTTTATATACTCTATATATATATATATATATACTTTATATATATATATACTATATATATATATATATATATATATATAATCGATTAGAAATATTCGTTGATAGTAACGTCGAATTGTTCATTTAGTGTGTCGACGGTTTGGACGAGTAATAGAAAATTTTGTCGACCAATTTACCTATGAGAAATTATTTGTCGACGATTTGGACAAGTGGAAATTTTGTTTAATGTCCTGTCGACTATTTTTCCTGTCGACTAATTTTCCTGTCGACGATTTGGGGTAGTCCCCGTCTCGGACCTAGACTGCCGAGTGACGTCCACACTGTCAAAATGTTGCGCAACATGTCTAACGTTGCATGAAGTCTCCCATTCCGATCGGGAGACTTTAGACCTGCGATTTTTGGTCTCGAGACACGCCCGTAGACGGGATTGGTCTATAGACATGTCTACGTAGACAACCTGAGACACGTCTCAGAGACCAAAATCGCGCAACATGTCTACTAGTGTGTACTAGGCTTAACAACTCCCAGGAAGGGTTTCCGCCCAGTCAGTTGAACCAGAGTCAGGTCCTTTGGCCTGAAAATTTGAAAAAGTAATATAAGATAAGTCTAATTATAATATATATATATATATATATATATATATATATATATATATATATATATATATATATATATATATATATATATAACAACATATATATATATATATCATATATATAGTGGTTGCTAGGTTAAGGGTAGGGGAGAGATGATTTAGAAGAGAAAGTAAGGAAAATAAGAAGTTAAGGTGGAAAAATTAGATATGAGGAACATTGTGGCAGAAAGCAGTTTCAGGAGGGTTATGGAGGATAGAGTGGAGGATGAAGGGACGGAAGTAGGGATGTGGAGGAGGAGTGGAAGGAATTTAAAGAGACGAATTTGTGAAGAAGCCAAGGATGTACGGAGTAAAAAGGTTGGGAGCAAAGTGAAAAGGAAAGAGTGAATGGTGGAATATTAATGTGAGGGAGGTGAAAGATTTTGGTGAAAAAAAGGTCTATGTGAAGCTGGTTAGGAATACGGGAAGGAAAGCTGTAGGGAGGGAGCCTAGAGGAGGTTAAGTGGAAGCAAAGAGGCCAGGTGGAGAGGAGGCCGAGAAGAGAAATGCACAAAATAATGAATGGTGTAGAAAAATGACAGAAAATTTTGAAACAGGAAGCAAAATATTCAAGACAGACGAATAAAAAAAGAAAAGAAGATGACAATTCGGGGCGACGGTTAGCGAGAGATGAAGGGAATGGATAGGAGAAGATGGAGTAGAGAGGAAAAGATGAGGGGAATATTTCAGAAGTTATTGAATGGGCACTTGGGAAAGATAGGAGGTTCCAGAAGACAGGGTTGGGGGTGAAGAGGTTGGGAAGAGGAGATATGGAAGCTAGTAGGAAGAAGTGTGGGCGATAACTAAAGGAAAAAAAGGAAAGTCCACAGGTTAGTGAGTATGGAAATGTTACAGATGGGAGGCAGAGGGTGGAGGAGCTGTACAGGTTATATAATTTATGTTGGAGGAAGAGGTCACAGGATTGGGAGGATGGTTGTTTGGTTCCCCTGTATAAGGGAAAGGGGATAGGATGGAGTGTGTGACCTGCATAAGAGGTATTTGTCTCTTTTAAAGTGTAGGAAAAGTGTATGGGAATACTAATTGAGGGTGAAGATTAACGGAAGAGAATGGGGAAGAACAAGGAGGATTTAGGATGGGAAGGGGAGCTTAGGGCCCTAGTGACCACAACCAGACTAGTTGAGAAAGGTATAAAAGGAAACTTGCTGCATTAGTGCATTGAGTCTGGACTAAAGCATGATATTCGTGAGGGGTGGAATTATGGCTGGGCGGGGTGCTGGGTATGGAGTAGGGTAGAAGGTAAATTAAAGTATTAGGGCCTTTATAGAAATAGGGTGTGTGTGAGGTATTAGGAGGGAGAATTAGAGATGTTTGGGAGTGGAGAGGGTTGAGACAAGGTTGTGTGATGTCACCGTGGCTTTTCAATTTATTTATGGAGAGTGTCTGCAGAGGAATGATGAGGGAGGGGAGAGGGGTGGAATTGATGGTTAGGGGTGATAGATGGGAAGTGAACATGATACTATTCGCGGATGATACTACCTTGGTGGCGAAGGATTCAGAAGGGTTGTAGTATTTGGTGAAGGAGGTTGAGAGAGTGTGTGGACTAAAGGGTCTTAGGATAAATCCAGGTAAAGTAGTGTTTGAGGAGGAGGAAACAGATGAGGGGATGGGGTTAGAGATTAGAGTAGGAGGTGTAGTACTGGAAAAAGTAAAGGTTTTCAGATATTTAGGGATGGATTTGGGTAAGGAAGGAGGGATGAAGGAAGAGATAGATCATAAGTAGGAGAAGGAATGAGAGCATTGGGTGGTCTGAGGGAATTATGGAAATGGAAGGGATTTACCTCCATAAGCTCAGATAAGTATGTTTGAAAAAATTTGTGTGTTCAGCAGGTACTATACCTTGGGTTGTGAAACATGGGGGGTTTGGTCTCTTTAGGTCAAGAGGAAGTGGAAGTGTTTGAGATGAAAGGGCTGAGAGCGGTTTGTGTTAGTAAAAAAGAGAGGATTAGGAATAGGGTAATAAGAGAGAGAGATGTGATTGGAGGCGGAGTAGGGAATGTTAGGGTGTGGTTTGGACATCTGGGGAGAATGGAGGAGTGGGGGTGGTTAGGAGAGTTTGGGAGGCGGATGGGATAGGAAGGAGAGGAAGGGAAGCCAAGAAGAGAAGATGGATGGATGGAATCAAAAGAAATGTTGGAGGAGGAGAGGAATGAGGGTGGAAAGAAGGTAGGGTGTTGGCGAGATAGAATGGAATGGAGGAGGGGGGTGGGGGCGAGAGAAAGTATGAATTAGGGAAGCTGCACATACCACTACCCCGCTTAAGCGAACCTAACACTAATGAAATAATAATAATAATAATATATATATATATATATATATATATATATATATATATATATATATACTTATATATATATATATATATATATATATATATATATATATATATATATATATATATATATATATATATATATATATATATATATATATATATATATATATATATATATATATATATATATATATATATATATATATATATATTGTTTTTGTATAATATCGTATAATAGATATGTTAGGCCAGTATTTCAATATTGTCTACAATTTTAGCCCATTTATTAGAAAGACATGGGCATTATGCTGGAAACGTAAAGCAACGAGGAAGGAGATTTTTGGCTTTGAGGGATAAGAATATTCCATTATTGAAGTTGTCTAGAGGCCCCATGTTTACTTAAATGATTATTCTTATTTATTATTTATTATGGGTTGACTGAGACAATCTAGAGGCCAATGTAGCTACTTAATTAAAACAGTAATTTTATTGGTTGACTGAGACGGTCAACTTAGGATCATGCGGCTTCTTGAGTATTATTTTTATTTATTACGAGTTGACTGGGGGGACATTCTAGAGGGTCAATGCGGCTTCTTAATATTAATTATTAATTACTATTGGTTGACTAGGACCAGTCAAGATATATACATCACGGCTTAAGCTCTTATTCTTATTTATTATTTATTATAGGTTGACTGGGACATTCTAGAAGGGGCCAATGCGGCTTCTTAATTATTAATTTTTATTGGTTGACTGGTACAGTCTAAAAGGACCATGCGGCTTCTTAAGTATTATTCTTATTTATTATGAGTTGACTGGGACATTCAGAGGGGTCCGACTGCGGCTTCTGGTATTTTTAATTTTTAGTATTATTGGACTGGGACAGTATATGGGCTTAGGACCATACGGCTTCTTAAGTCTATTATTCTTATATTTATTATGGAGTTTGAGACATTCTATAGAAGGGCCAATGCGGCTTCTTGATTATTAATTTTTATTGGTTGACTGGGGAAAGTCTAAAAAGAACCGCACACGGCTTCTTTGTATTATTCTTATTTATTATGGGTTGACTAGGACATTCTAGAGGGGTCAATGCGGCTTCTTAATTATTATTTTCAATTATTAATTATTATGGTTGACTGGGATAGTCTAGGTATAAGCCCATGCAGCTTCTTAAGTATTTTTTATTTATTATTTATTATGGGTTGACAGGACATTCTAGATGGGCCCAATGTGGCTTCTGTAGTATTAATTTTATTGGTTGACTGGGACAGTCTAGAAAGGTTATACGGCTTCTTAAGTATTATTCTTATTTATTATGAGTTGACTGGGACATTCTAAGAATAAACAGCTTCTTAATTTTTAACTATTATTATAAATGGTTAACTTTAGGACAGTCTAGATATGCTGCAATAGCAAGTATTATTCTTATTTATTATGGTTGACATGGGACATTTTATTGCTTATTTATTAACTGGTTGAAACTGACTTTCAAGAGAGAAGTCACTTTGTGGCTATGAATATTAGTACTATTGGTTGACTGGGACAGTCTAGATAAGCCCATGCAGCTTCTCGAGTATTATTCTTATTTATTTTGGGTTGACATTCTAGAGGGCCAATGCGGCTTTTTAATTATTGTTCTTTTGGTTGACTGGGAAGTCTAAAAAGGATACGGTTTCTTAAGTATTATTCTTATTGATAATGAGGACATTCTACAGGGGTCAATGCGGCTTCTTAATCATTATTTATAGTATAATTATTATTATAGTTGACTGGGAAGTCTAGAAAGGCCCATGCGGCTTCTTAAGTATTATTTTTATTTATTATTTATTATGGGTTGACTGGTACATTCTAGAGGATCCAATACGGCTTAATTATTAATTTTTATTGGTTGACTGGGACAGTTTAAATAGGACCATGAGGCTTCTAAAGTATTATTCTTATTTATTATGGGTTGACTGGGACATTCTAGAGGGGTTAATGCGGTTTCTTAATTATTATTTTTAATTATTAATTAATATATGGGTTGACTGGGACAGTCTAGATAGGCCATGGCTTCTGAATTATTATTCTTATTATTAGTATTATTGTTGACTGGTATATTCTAGAGGGCCAATGCGGCTAATTATTATTCTTAATTATTAATTACTGTTGGTTGACTGGGACAGTCTAGATAGGCCCACGGGGCTTCTTAATTATAATTACTATTCATTAGTTATTATTAAAAATTATTCTTAATTCTTAGATTTTATGGGTTGACTGGGAAACTCTAGATTGGATTCTGCGTCTTCTTAATATATATATATATATATATATATATATATATATATATATATATATATATATACTATATACAATTTATATATATAAATATTTTTATATAAAAATATATATATATATATATAAAGAGTATTACTATAAAACTTGACACAATTTTTATGCATTCAGAGGTTAACCAATCTGAATCATGAAAGTAAATTTTTGTCCTTTCTTAATTTGAAGGTGTTGCCAGAAGATTGCCTCCCAGGCTCCCACTAATATAGGCACTAATTTTTCTCTAGAGAAAAGGACCAATTAATATTAATCACAATAAAGGAAAAGTTAGTTATTCATTTAAATGTCATAGGCATGCAAACTTGTGTATTATTACGTTCTTCTAAATCAGTCAGCAACAGACATCACAGTGTTATGAATAGCGCGTGAAAAGTCGAAGGGAGTGGAAAAGATGATGACATTTCAAATTTATTAAACATATAATATTTAAAAGACAGATGAATGTATCCAAGAAACTCGATCAAACGCCAATATGAGAATATAAGAAAGCCACTGAGTCCGATAAAGTCCCCGTACGAGTATGAGGAAGCCATCAATTGGACCTTTCAGGTTTCAGGATCGGAATTCCTGAAATAACTTTAAAATGTGGGCAAGCAAAGTTAAAGATTTCAGCACATTCAACAGGCTGTACATTCAGAGGTGTGGCTTTTCAATCTGTGTTTAGACCGGTATGAGCGGGATCATATTTGGAAATATACCACTTTAACGGCGTAGCGCCCCTGTTTACAACGATGATTGCCCCATAAGACACTTTCCAGTCGATCGTTGCCGGCGAGAAAATTTAGACCAGAATGAAAAGCAAGCGCTTGATAAAAGTGGAAGGATCTTCAGCTTATTATTACAAAAAGAAAATCGGCACGTTGTGCAACACCGCGCTTCAGACTACAGAAGCTGGGGACGTAGTGTAAAAAAGCATCACTGTCAAAGTGCTGCTTCTCTGGCGAATTTAACAGAAGAAGCTTTAGCATTTTGTTTGCATATGTTACGTGACATCGAGTGCGCAATTCAGCTATTGGATGAAGTGCTGCAACAAACCCACAGAAAGCTAAAAAGGAGAAAGCTCATTTGACACTTAACCTTCTGCAGCCAGCCATCACAGATGTGGTGGAGGTGTGAAGAGAGGTGCAGGAGAGGCTCGAGAAATTGTTTGTGAATGTTCAATTAAAGAACCATCACCAGAGAAGAAAAAATAAACGTGAGCATATTTTGAACCACAAAATGCAAATGAAGACATGGAAATGATCATGCTGCCGAAAAAAATACATAGGGCTTATAAAAAGAAATATTTCGACGCATGAATTACCGTGGAGTAGATGAATCAGAACAATACAAAGGAAATAATTTTTTAAATACAAAAATAGGTCTTTTTTGAAACGAATATATATATATATATATATATATATATATATATATATATATATATATATATATATATATATATATATATATATATACTATATGCCATTGTGGTTTTTAAGTTTTGGTAAAGTAAAAAAAAATTGGGGGGCGTTGAAAAATAATTGATTTTCAAAGTTTGCGTTAGCGGAATCAGCGTAAAACGTTAGCCCTGGAACATAATTAATGTAATAAATGAAGTAATAAATAATAATTAATATGTTCGTTTAAAATGATAAATTCTATCAAAAAATCTGCAATCTCTAAAAAGAGTTCATTATAACGAGATACAGACTAATAAATGTTTCTCATTTTTAAAATTAAATTATATATATATATATATATATATATATATATATATATATATATATATATATATATATATATATATATATATATATATATATATATATATATAGGGGGCTCGAGCCGACGGGGAACATAGGGGGGATGTTTTCCGCTACCCGTAGAAGGGCGGAGAAACCCCCACGACACCCAAATACAAATATATATATATATATATATATATATATATATATATATATATATATATATATATATATATATATATATATATATATATATATATATATATATATATATATATATATTGCGTCGTTTCATTGGAAACTTATATAACACACACGAAGGTTTAACTTAAAATTCCGAAAAAATTTCCTTTGAAAAAAAAACGAATCGATTTTTTTTAAGATTTACAGTTAGCCCTCAGTGTTCTATGTGCTCACGATGAATCTTCACTAAAAGAACCAACAAATAATACGTTCAGCGATAGTTTGTTCGTAAAAAAATTAACGTTTGTTCGTTTTATGTCATTTTTCCTTTGCTCGATAAACGGTATTACATAATATCGAAGCCATCAAAGGAGCTCGACCTCGATTTATTTATTCTCTTCGAGGGTCGGCTCAAGTCCATGAAAGTTGATGAGAAATACAAAAAGACACACCGAGATGATATTTTTTATTGCGTACCGGAATTTAAAAAAATTAACAAACTCGATATTAAAAATTACACAAAAATCTTACAAAATTAACTACAAGATTAAAACACCGAATCTCCCTAGGCGGGCACCTCGCGCGTTAGTCTTACGGCTAAGCTTTTTGATTCTCCAACGGACGCGCGACTGTATCATCCCGCGTGAATGAAGGAAGAGACCCTTTATCTCGCAAATTTTGTTGCTTAGCGAGCAAAGACTTGTAAAAGGTTGAGTCGTTATGCCCATCGGTGTCTTTTATTATTCCTTCTAATTTGTCTTCGGGGATTGGTAGCTCTCGATCGTACAGGGGTTCGGGTTTCTTGTTTATAAAAAAGTGACTCCTGAGAGGCTTCATAGCGTCATGAGTCATTTTAAAAAAAACTCTGCCCGGAAACAGGCTTTGTACTTGAATTTGTTTCAAAAATTTGATCTCGATTCGGTTATTTTCCAGGCGTTTTCTAAAGCTCTCATAGTCAACGGAGCAGCGGTTATTCGCAAACCCCTTCCAGTCGTAGAAGTCGCTGTGTTTCATCTCGCGTAATTCGCTTAGGACCCCCAATTCGTGATTCATAATTATATTCATCCATTTTTCGGGAGTACGAATAGGGCCCTGATTCAATTTTAATTCTATCAAACTCTTTAAATCGGGTCGTATAAAGAGACCGACACCCGAAATAATATGATTGTCATTTAGGAACTTGTGCGTAATGCTGTTTATGCCGCTACTCGAGGAGAGGACGTGCGTATAAGCGGGCGCATGAAGGATACCGATTATGCTTTGGCGGTCGGTTTCAATTCCGAATAACACCGTGAATCGATGCCGTCTTCGAGTGTTCGGGCTTTTTCCTCTCGATAATACTAACAACGCACCCCAAGAACACATAACTTTCGCTGACCTATACTGTCGTGGTTCCGTCCCCCTTCGTGAGACCACGCTAAAATGCGCGGTGTAATCATTTCTTGCTCGTACAATAGAAAAACTATAAAGATTTATTTTGAGTGTTGCTACAGACGAACAAGAGAACCCGTCCCCGATGAGGAGCGAGGAGGAGAGGAGAGTAGTGGAGGTACCGCATATCACAAGATGGCGCTCCAAGCGCACATTCAACGCACACACAGTAACCAGCCTGAGTGACGATGTGAGTTACAGATTATCTCTGGAGAATCGCAAACACTCTTGCCACAACCTAGCGGATAAGATTGAGGTGGCGGGTGCAAGTCGTGTTGTGCATATCGATGTGCGCATCCTGTGTTTCTAAGATCGAGTGCTCCTCGATCATCAACGCTACGAATCGCTTCTTTCGAATCAATTCGTTTATGTTGATGCGAGTGAGTATTGCAACTCGCAGAGATGAAAGAGGTGTTTGCCGTGTTTCTTACTACTTCCTTCTAGCGCTAGTGAATGACACAGTAAACGTGCCGCAACACCACGAGAGCGCATCTGCACCTGGTACAGCACACCATGGAGATCTACCATACATAGTCAGAGAACTCTCGAAGATTCTCGATATTAACGTTCCCATCCGCTGTATATTTAGAGCTATAAATAGTATAATTAACTTCTTCGAGAGTATATTATATGTACCACTTACTGTTCATAATAGTGATAGGAAACGCCGCGCTCTTCGTCATATATGAGCATTTACAGTCGCGAGATATTGAGTTCTCTGAAAAGCACCCGAGAAAATGTCTAGAATGTAGATCTCGAGACGTATTATCTAATCGCTGTCGAGGATAAAAACCAGCAGCCGTGAGAGTCACATCACTCCTCCGTGTAAAAATTCTTTATCCCTTTCCGTCCAAACTAATTACTATATTCATAGCGCTATATGTCATATGTTGTCTTTACTTCGCACGTATTTGCGTCTCATATTACTCAACCCGTGGCAGCAGACATAAACCTATTACCGTCTTGTAGTTAGAGCGACTAAAATATAACGTTATTACCTGGCGTGTGTCGCGCTTCGTCTTCGATTATGCCTCCAAAAGCATATATACCGCACACGAGCTATGTTCATCCGAACTGAATTAGACGCACGTGGTTACACGCACGCACGCAAACATAACATTAGGAGCACTCATTCTACGGCAAGGTCGGAGAGAGTAACAGTATTGTTCCGCATGTCTTGTGCTTAGAGCGCGAGAGTACAGAGCAAGTATACCGAGTGTGCGTCGTCAAATATTACAACCTTATCAGTTTGATGTTTCGCTACACTCGAAAAACTGACTGGCGCGTTAGGTAGACCATATCACAATGACGACACTCTGATTAGCGTAATAACGTACCTCGTCTCATGACAAGCTCCGGAATGGAGAATAGGCAATTCTTCATCTCATTGATGTGTTTTCTCTTCTCACTACCGGCTAGTCTACAGATGCTTTTATTTATTTGTGTATATCGGCGTTACAACCAGATAATAGCAATATTTTAATTTTTAAAAGTTTTTAAAAATCCGTTAAATTTACGGCTTTAATTTAATTCTTATTTATTTTTATGTTTTTATTAAAATAATCAAGCGGCAGAATAAATAACCAGACCTCACGAAGTGGTATTTATAAATTTACCAACTATTTAACAGACACGATCTTCCGCAGATAGATATTAATCGATATGACTTAGACTCTTGAAGAGTGTGGATCTCAAGTAGGCTATCCTCGGGACAGGGGGATGGACCGTCCGTTAATCACAATAATAGATTTCTCTGGAATCCCGCGCGAAAGGCGTGTTTTTATATTTTAAATCTACATAATATTTTGCTTTAATGTATAGCTTTTTGGTGGTGTCTCATATTCTGCAGTGTGCGCTGCATTAACAAATATATGTTAATTGTGGTATAACGAAAGTTAGAAGTAGATTAAATAAAAAAATTTAAATAGTTTTTTTAAACCGTGTACTATGGGTGTCTAAAGTTAAAAATCCGTGTAAGTTAGTTTCCTACTTGAATAATCTGAGCTCATCCTAATAGAAAGCATAACGAAGTCATAATTGTAATCAGAAATACACTGAATAATTAACTGTTGTTAATTTTTTTTCAATAAACTATCGGCAATACAATAAAACATTTTGCCGATTTTACTTCGTAGCCCTTTTTCACCGGACTCTTTTGTGTGTGTCGAAGCCTCACGTCTTTTCGTGGATGTTGCTTGTTCTTTGTTGTGTCGCCGCTAGTAAATATCTACTGCGAACGGCGTAGCGAGCGCCAGCTAGTGGAGTGAGTACCATCGGCCCAATTATTGCCCTATTTACGGTTATCGCAGTTGCTAAATTATCGGAGAGTGAGTAATAATTTAATTTTTGCTATTCCACTCGCACACATCTTTATTCTCCCTCGATTCCTGCGAGCCATAGAATTTCTCCCCAATTTTTTCATAACCTTGTAACCGTTTCTTTCGCAAGGTTATTTTGGGCAGTTTTTCTTTTTTCTGCTCTGTAGCCTCCCATTTTTAACTACCACGAGAGCGACACCGCTAAGCCCGGTTTTCAGTTTGTTTGGCGGTTGTCCGACCAGCGAGCGAACAGTTAGTTCACCCCATCCGGACTATAATAATCATTTGGCGGCAGGTTCCAACTATCATTCAGCTCCATCCCTGTTAGAACCTTTTTTTCATTCAACACGCACGACCCGCGCTTCGACAGGCAAGCCCTAACAACGCTTGCTCGTTTATGGGAGAGGCAGCGTTAACACATTATCGATGCCTTTGTTAACAATATAGATAAATTATTTTTGCTAATATTAGAAAATCTAATGGCGTAAAATGAGGATAAGTAAGGCATGAAGTTAACCATTTGAAAAAACCCAGTCGAAGTTTCCTCTTACATCGCGAAAATACAAAGATAGTAACCGTTTCACGGGGATCGAGAAAGTGACCTCTCTCTTCGTGCGATTTGGTAAGGTATCAGTGTGCATAAATCATTCAGCCAGCGAGGTTCGGATGTGATGCTCACTCGTAGGAACCATGTCATATAGCTCTTTGAGAGTTCCTATCGTTATCTAGAGTGTAATGCCGCAAATTGTGAACGCTAAGCATCCGCACACTACTCCTCGTAGAATAACAATAACTGATCCACTACCTCGAAAGGTACCTCAGTACAAAAATCGACACATACCCCCCGGAGAGAGAGATCACAGGTCCCAAAAAAATTCAAAGTAAAATTTTACGGCGTTTTTGAATTAGATCATCGAGTTATCTAACGTTCCAACGTAACGACACTCTACGGATTATTATTGCGCTTGACGATGGTTTAAGCCAAATTAAAGGGTTTCAGAACGCGTCTAATAAGAAACGCGTAATTTAACATCCGAGATTTAGCGATCCGCTATTTTCACAACCCCTATTTCGACCATTTCGTTTCCTAGAAACCGTAGGTACTGAGTTGCGAGCGTCATTAAGGCAGTCAAAATCGGAAAGCTTAGGGATAACGCCATTTTACAGAATATTCTTTCCACAGCGGGAAGCGGTTTTTTGAATAGTTGCAACCATCGTTTAATTTCTAGGCCTTTACGAAAAAAGCGGTAATAAAGACACGATTTTTAATTTAAAAAAAACGTAAAACAAATAAAACGAATGTTTTTAAATCATTTTTATTATATTAAATTTTTATAATATTGTCACAACAGTAATAGGACATTTAAAAAAATAATTAAACAATTAGTAATGTGAAACAAATTATTATGAATCAGTTACGGGAGTAGGCTCTAACAATTTTTTAAAGTACCTCTGCCGTTAATAAAAGTCCGGATCCTTCCACCGCGTGTCACGCATTAAAAGACTTCCCGGCCATTTAACCACTATTCGACAGCTCTATCGTCGCAGTCTACCTAACGATCGACAAGCACACCACACCACACACCACCACAAACAGACACACACACACATACATTGCACCTCACTCCAGTTTGCTCAATTTGATGGCTCAACTTGATGGCTCAACTTTGAAGACTCAACTTTGATGACGTCATCTTTGATGGTACATATCTCAGGCTCATCTTTGATGGCTCAGACTTTGTGATGCCGATACATATTGAGAGAGTTCAGCATTAATTTTGATGTTCATGTATTCTCTTGATGTTCCCGAACACATTAAGGTAGTTATCTAGGTGAATTTCCACTTAATTCGTGTAGTGATGAGTATGCTTTTACATCAGTGCCTAGGTGAGTGCCAATCGTAATGCAAATTTAGTTTGCAAATGAAGTGCAAAGTTGAGATGCGACTGAGAAAGGATGTCAAAAGGCAATGTGACGTGCCCAATGAGTGCAACTGAGTGCCTACATAGTGCCACTGAGTGCTTAGAACAACGACGCGAAAGGTTAACCAGAATAAAACGGTTCACGCATTATTAATTAGTAAATCGCATTTCTTAAAATCTTCGACGTATTGGGATTTTTTTTGGGGTAACAGGAAAGTCGCAAAATAGGGCGTACGGTTTTACCATAGTATTTGGACAATCGAAACACTCTGGGATAACATCTTTGGAAATTTGCTCACCCATCCATTCTCGCGTATATTCTTTTTGGCAGGAAAGGCAATGGTTCCTTCGAAACGAACCGTGGTATTCTACGACTTTTTCTAATGGGATTCCGGTTAACGTATCCAACGTATCCACATTAAGCGTGTAATGTCGTAATAGAACTCCTTTATCGTGAAGCAGCTTAAAAAAGTAGTGAGCTGGTGTAGGTTTGAATTCGGACGGAAAAATCGCTTTTTATACCTTTCAGTAAAAAAGCTTTCGAATTAAAGCTGTTTTAGATGGATTTTAACGTATCTTTCAACTTCTTTGTCTCGTTCGTTTTTTTCTCTATATTTGGATATGTCTCGTCTTGATCGGAAACAGCACGGGTCAGAATTTCCCCACAAGAGAAAAATCCGCGACAACTGACAGGCTACCGTGATTTTACGTTTTTTTACATTTTCCATCTTTAAATAAGGGAAACCACGGCTTTTTCTCGTACGTCAGAGGTGTCTGGTCAACGGAGAGGCGGCCGATTCCTTTCTTTCCTATGGCCCTCCGCGAGGCTTTTTTGCTAGGCTGCATCATATGGCGCGTTGTTCGTCTTGTTGAGGCTACCGTCGCCACACTTTCTCCCATTTTTCAGTATTTTATTATACTTGTTTCTCGTTCTGCTTGCTGAGGGTTTCGAGAATATTATGTTATTGTGAACGGTTTATTATTGTTGTTCGGCTCCGAGAGGACATTAGGGTTATCTTTATAAAGGATGTTATATTTACATATTTAACGAGACATGCAAGATTTAATTATATTATATATCGATTTTTAATTAATATCATATAATAATAATCAATAATATTTATATTATCAATATTAAATAAATTCAATTACTAACAATACTTAAATTTTAGTTTAGTCACTTTTTTTATCCAGACATAATTATACTTTATACACGTAACGCATTAGAGTCATCTTATTTTTACTAATCTTTAATTTTATATATTTTTTGGTGATAACATTATATATTATAATATATTCGGAAAGCTATTTTCCAGATTTAATTAGATATCGAAAACCTTTGGTAAAATCTGACACAAATATTTCTGTGTTTCTATATTTTATTCTTAAGGTCTATTTTGCGATGACAAAACAGTAGACATATAACGTCACTACAAATCATTACGCATGGGTGCATACTGGAAGACAATTTGACATTTTTAAACTTTAATTAACATTAATAGTGTTTTTTGCTTTTTTTTTTCTAAAAAAATTATCGCAAAAGTTATCGGCAAAAAGCTTACATAGATCATTGATTTGGCTATTGAGGTTTGTTATTTTACTTCACATGTTTTCTTCTATTCATATTCTGGATAGCACTGGCCTATTACTATCACGAATAATCTGCTGAATATTGTGGACCGAGAGTGCGTTCTGTCTCGTCGTAAGCTCGTCTTCCGTCTTAATCGGGCAAATGTAGCAAAAAGGTGATCAGGTGACGATCCACAATATTGCTAATTGAAGTTGTTAATGTTTATAAACATCGTAGCCAATTTTATTAATTCCCGGTATGGCAGACCGATTGAATGCTCTTCTTTTTCGTCGTCGTCGCACCTGTCTTTCGATTTTAACTTCTCGTCTTGTTCGATCTGGTCATCATTGGTCTCGGTCTGTGTGCATTTGCCAACGAAATAAATATAAGGAGTAAGCCTGGAGCAAGGCCGATCTCAATATAGTCTCTAGACTCTCTCTATTACTCTTTTCTTTCAGATTCGTTACTTTACCAATATTATATATTACATCCTATCCGTTACCTTTATTTATGAACGTGTGCGAATAAGGTCAAATGGAAAGGTTTATCCGCAATGTCTGCCCGTTTTAAGAGATTCGTTCCCTTTAATACTTGCAATATGCGGTCGTTCGCTTTGAGCTTTGAGTGAGAGGCAAAGAAATACTTTTCAACTGGCTCGTTGGTGATCATAAACTAAAATATCTGTCATTTCTTTTAATTTACCATTTTTATTTTCGTATACACTTTTTGTGTCACTGGTTTACACCATGTGGCTTTTTTATAAAACAGTTGATAGAAGTAACAGGCAGGCGAGAGATATGCTGATTTGGAATATCTAGTATATATTGTTTACTGCACCTTTTGCGTACCTCATCTCTGATCATCTGGATTGGTTATAACTATATATTAATTCGTTAGTACGTTCAACTGCCATTGAAATCTATCTTGTAAATCCGAATTTCTGAGGTCTTCGCCGAACTCGTCCTTACAGTGTCATTAATGTGCAAGTGTAGCACCAAAAAGAGTATACATAGAATACACAATACTTGGCCTAGGTCAAGGTGTGCTGTATGGAAACACTTTTGATATTTTAATAATGGTATCGATGTATCTCATTCTTCGTCTTGTTGACTACTTTTCGTTTACTTTCATCGTTTTGTCCCGATAATTAATGGTTCGGCTGGGCATGCAACGAGATAAAAAAGGAGTACGGGAGAAGGCCGACCAAAGCTGACCATACTCTTTAACTTTTGATTCGTCACTAATATAATGAAAAATACGAAATTGTTTACCAATAGTGAATAAAGGTGAACGGAAAGAACTAATCGAATTATAAGCGATCTTAAGTTTTCCCCTTATTATGAAATTTCCCGTCCTTAGTCTTTAAAATAGTCCCGTTTGTATCGCTTCTTTACCGCGATTGAAGTTTCGAGTCGAGACAGGCAAAGAAAATTTCAATCTTAATCTCTAAGGCCGTTCGAGTTCGGTCTGTCCAATTTTTATCGATGAGAAAGAAAGACTCTATGAAAGAAGAAATACTAATAGAGCTAGTTTAAGGAATCCCTATTACTAGATCTCATTAGATATTTTGTATTTTAATTCAGACATG
This sequence comes from Trachelipus rathkii, assembly GCA_015478945.1. Lineage (NCBI taxonomy): Eukaryota > Metazoa > Arthropoda > Malacostraca > Isopoda > Trachelipodidae > Trachelipus > Trachelipus rathkii. The sequence continues at coordinate 29,824 of JABUQX010097075.1, forward strand.
GAGTTTATAGGCAACTTTCTAAGAAATTCAATTTCTTCTTAAGACTATCCACTCTTGAAACTCATCAAAGTTGAGTGCTCGGCGGGTGCGGGTTGTTGCTCGTTTATCGGTTGTGATTAATAACAATCCGTATATACTTTACATCTGTTAGCGTAATTGCGGTAAGGTTAGAGTTTTAACAATATACAAAGCATACGATGTCTACGCATCTCTCATTAGCTCTTACTATTAGCGGAGCAATCTTTGATTTCGCTGAGCGCGGGTCATAGCCCGGCATTGGCCGCCTAGGCTATTTTCCAAATCGTTTTTTGTTCGTAAAGACTAGCACCGCTACAAGTGAGAACAAAAGTCGGACTTGAACGCGATAATACTAATATGGTCAAGGTTAATCAATTAATTTTAGGATATAGATTATGCGTCGTAAGAAGAAATTAAATACATTCCGTTCGGTTCCTAGACACACCTATACTAAGGAAAATTACATGATTGACGAGCTTCTTCTTGAATTTAATTTTTTAGATTTCTTTTACTATGGAAGGTTAAGAATAAGAATAGAGAGAAGCTGCTTAGAATAATGAATAACTTCTCCTCACCGCCGTATATATTGATATCGACGAACTCTGTTGAAACTGATTTTCTTTCATTTGTATCTGATTACGACGTAACTTCATCTCCTCATAAGAAATAATATTGAAATTTTTTCCCGCTACAATAAATATTAGAAGTTTGTTTTGACCCTCGCGAAGTAAAGTAAATAAATAAAGAGAATCTGCAAAAGGCACGTTTACAAAATACATTGAGGCCGCTTAGTGATGAAATATTTTCAGGATCATTGCGGGCCCTGACCTTTTTCACCGAATTGACCAGTTAAACCCGCTTACCATATGTAATTGATACCTCTCTCTTTTTTTTTTCTTCACATTATTGGGCTTGTGCGAGTCTCTAATCAAAACTTATAAATCTATAGATAGACGGTCTCTTCGTGGGTTTGCTATCTTTCTTGATAATCCTCTTCATTTACACTAAATATACGGAGTGTTGGTTTTCTATTTTTTTTTGTTGTGTCTTGTTGTTTCTTTTCTGGAGGAAGGATCTGCTCGATTATTGCTTTGTGGTTTTAATATTTTAATCGTGTTAGTTACATTTTTTTTATTCGGAAAAAATAAGTTGATAATTATATTCATTATTTACGCTTCATATTTTATTTGCTAATATTTATTTGAGCTAAAATATTTATGTTAAGATCACTTAACGTACGCTAAATCGAGAATCGTTTTAATTTCCGAAAGTGTAAACAAGTTAATTAGTTTTTATCGAGTAAATGCCTTTATTTACTTAAAATTCAGAGTCAGTATCATAACCGAACGGTCAAGTTCTTATATAATTTACTCCTTGGAATTATTAGGGCGCGTGTCCTTCTGTAATATCTATCGATACGCTGGTGAAGGCGTTCTTACGTGCGAAACGATATACGTTTGTCTGAAAATATAGCTTTTTTTCGCACAACGGGTTAGAGTCTTTAGTGAAGCACAACATTATTGTAGGGTTACACAACTCTACAGGGTGGATTAAGTCGAGCAGTTAATAATAAACGTCAAATTTATATTTTTATTGCGTATATAAATAAGGAAGGGAATATGCTAAAATTTTTCCTAATAAAAATTTGAAAAATTAAAAAATTAATACGACCGAAATGCCGAATAAATGAGCTAGAAACAATTAAAAAAATCCAAATTTTCCATTGAACGAATAGGAGAAGGGTGTGCAATGGCGGGTAACAGGTGTGCTGCTCCTAGCGAGGGTAGCAGGAGGTTTTTATAAAAGGCTCGAGTCTTTATGAACCAATTACGGTCTCGGTGTCTTTTATATTCCGTGTTTCCCGGCGGCCGGGCAGAGACGTCCCGCACTGGGTTGCGGCCTTTTTATATCCTTTGTCTACGGGATTGGTAGCTCTCTGATCGTACCAGGGGTATTGAGTTTCCCGCGTTTTTTGAGAAGAGAGAATGAGCGACGTCAGAGAGGCCCTTGAGCGTCGTAAGTTGTTTTGAAAAAACCTCCCTCCTTCAGACACCCCCACAATTTCCTGCGGAGAATTCTCCGCCAGACGTTACTTTTGATATTTTCCTTGGTCACAACCGTTATGGATTCCAGCTCATTATTTCCCAGGAGTTCCCTTTCTACCAAGCATCTTCTAGTAGCTCGGTGGAGGAATTTAGGGTCTTCTACGCGATCGCCTCCGAGTCGTCAGAACTTGTTCGCTCGAGAGTGCTCTTACTATCTCGCAGTAACGTTCCGCCTTGTATCCCAATTTCGTCATTAGCGATTATACACATCCATTTTTCGGGAGTCTCGATGGGGCCCTGTTTCAATTTCAGCTCGACCAAGCTCTGTAAATCGGGCCGTATAAAGAGACCGACGCCCGGAACGATATGATTTCCTAGTAAGAATTTATGCGTGATGCGGTTTACCCCTTTAATCGCGAAGAGGTCGTGTGCATACGACGCGATGAGGATACCGATATCTTCGGGGTCGTTCAGAAATTCCGAATAAAACGTGAAATCGATACCGCGTTTCGAGTTTCGGGCTTTTTCCTCGATAAATTTTCGTACGCAGGAAATTTTTTCGGACAAATCGTCGGTTCCCTCACCCTCGTGCCACACGTAGAAACGCGCGGTATCGTCCTTCTTCGTGTAAATAGAAAAACTATAAAGATTTATTTTCGGCGTGTTGCTAAACGAACGAGTCGACGATGACGATGAAGTTTCACCCGCCGGACACCCGATCGGTTTTTGAGATCGCAAATCGGCCACCACGATCGAATCTTCGTGTTTGCTAGCCATTTCCTCGTCCATTTTTTTTACTTTCAATAACGAGTGCGTATCATTCACGTGCCTACGATACCTTTCTTCCAAAGCCGCTCTATTCGAGCCTTCGGCTGTGATAAACGCGTCGCATAAGAGGCACCTACCGTAAGGAGGTTTTTTGTTCCTCGAGGTGGATTTCCTTTCATTCGCGTAATCCCGTAGCGATGATTTTATTCTAGATATTTCTTCCATTTCTTTATCGTCGATGGCGGCCGTTACGGGTTTATCCGTGATATTGAGAGTTCTCTTGAAAAAGCTCCCGCACACTCTCTTTTGGCGAGCCGCGTCGAGGTAAAACGCGGCTGCGGCCGCGGTGGCGGCTGATTCTTTCCAAGCTCACAGGGGTGCGTTCTTTCTTGCTTGGCTTTATTTCTCTTTTTTTAAATTCGTTTTTTTTGGCCACGTATATGCGTGGCAGGAATCTGTGGAGAGAGTGGTTGTCTGTACTATCGCGACGCGGATAATTCTCTCGTCGTAGCGCACATTCGTCCTATTTCTCGTATTTGCTGAAATAACCCATTCGATAACTTTCTTCGACCGGTATAAATTCGCCGAGTTCTACGTCTGTTTCTTTTCACTCTCGAGCAGTTTTGAGATTCTGAATTCCACTTCGCAGTAGTAAGGCCTATCTATCTTTTGCGTTCCACTTTTCATACTATTTATCAAGACCTTATTTTACTTTTACAGAGGCGAAGTAAACTAGATCAAGCTGAATGATTTCCAAACACTAGAGTCTCGCTATGATAAAAGTAGATAGTGTCTCAAGTCTCCTGACACTATAAGCATGAAAACATACTGAGTGGAACGTGACGTAGAACAGTTAGGTTTATTTTACACTGGTATAGGGAGAGTCGCTGAAAATAGAGCAAGATGATAATAATTTATCATATATGTTTTAGTTTGTTAATTGTTATATAATATATAAAGTTAGTTATTCCATTATTTTTATATTCTATTATTTCATATAATCAGTTATTAAAGAGAAATACATCGTGTTGTGTTACTATATAAAACCAAATCCTTATATTATTAGCTAATTATTAAATAAATTATATTAATTAATTTTTTGCTTATACTACATCTCCCACGATGAAAGTATAAAAAATGGAGTAAACTTATAACTGACTCAATTTTTACCGTCTATCAACTCTCCGGAAAGTACATAAAGTTAATGATACGTTATATATTATTATATATTCGATGCAAGTACTAAACTGCACCTATATTAATATATTTATAGTCAGTACTTAATACTAAATTAAAGGAATCCACATTTATACGACAATAGTAACATAGAGAGGTTAGCGTTTAAGACAATCATACATCCGTTTTAAGTATCTCTCGTATAGATTATATTAAGCAACGAATACCGTTTCCTGAGTGAGAATTTTGTCGTCTAATTAATTTTTGTTATGTATATACTATACTTCAGTAGAATTAAATAAAAATCTATATAATAACTTAAATTTTTAAGCTAAATTCTATCTCTTAAATATTTAAACAGTTATTTCCTATTAAAACTACATTTTTAGTATTTTATATACATAACAAATGTGTATCATTTTATTGGTGGGAGAGGTATTAGTTGTAAGGCCATTTATCCAAATATATAATTTATAATTTTGCAATCTGTGCATTATATTATGATTACCGGTTTCTAGTCCACGCATAAAGTCCATCCTTGCGAATCCACACCGTAAGATTCGCTGCCCGCCCCGGATTTATATCGTTCCACATTCAACAATCGTATCACACATTTTATTTTTATCCCATCCAGGGTAACAAGCGCACCAAAGCATATCAGCCAGCACGTCACGGGTTTCTCATGGGGCCTTCATCAGGGAGAGAAGCATCTGATCCCTCCTTGTTCCCTTCGTCGGCTCGAAACCCCTAAATTAAAGACCAATATAATTTCTTCCAAAGCGTAACTTAAATATATTAATCGGACCAACTTTTGCTCAATGGCGAACCGAGCATAGTTTTGATCTATTACGTTGATTAGGTCATCACACGAAGCTTGCCGATCTTTAAATATTCATTTGGAGTCTGATATTCAATTTCGGCCGATCCTAATCACGAATTGAAGTATTCACTATATATAGTTCCTTGAATTTCTCTGAAGGGTTTCTCAGATTGAAATAAAGATAAGCCGAGGCGAGATTCGGTCGCCGCGTAAAAAATTTATCGAAAAGAGCGAGGGTTACGCAAGTCCTTATTTATTAGTATAAAGTAAGATCAGGTGGTATTCTCCGTAATCTTAATATTTGAAAAACGTATACCATTCACGATATGTGTTTATCTTTTATGTTCAACATCGGGATCGAAAATTGCCTTTAATCATTGTATAGGATAATATTAATTTTTATAATTCAACTGTTAAGTTGTATAACGGATATTTTTTACGAGTTAACATCCACTGATGCCTTCCCGGCTATGCCTGGCCACAAGTTTAATAATTAAATATTTGAGTCAGTTTTAATTAATAATGTTTTAGTATTATTACTACTATTTAATATATATTATTATATATATATATTTTTATATATATAATATATATATATAATACAATAAATATAGTAAAAGTCAAATATAAGTATACCTATATATATTAACGTTGTGTATATATATACGTTTATAATTTTAATTTTATAAATATATTTAGTTCTTATATATATAAGTTCTTTCTTCCTTTCTTTTATCTTCTTTCACCAAGAATGGGGTAAGGGTCGTAACGGAGCATCGGAAAAGAAACAGCAGTAGAAGAAATGACAAAAGTCGAAAAGAAGCCAGCTTCCGCCTAAATTAATTAGTGAGGAATACACAGGTCGTGTCATGTCATGAAATCCACCCTAAGATCATAAAAAGAGCGAGACAGGACCAACCCTATGGTAGATTCGTCAATGTAGGGTTCACACAGGCCAAGGTGGGACACAATCATTTATCTGATCTTATATTCTGATGTAGCGGCATTCATCCTCACGCGCTGGCTCGCATATTATTACTCTGGCCTCTGCAAATTCCCACTGACGCGCCCTCGGGGATTGGCGCAGGCGATCAATCCTTTCTCTTCGGTTCCCAAGCCGTCGTTCCAAACACACTGTGCCACTTAGTTATCTATTATTCGCTTACAACGCTATCATTTATCATAATCTTTCCACATGAAATACAATCATTTCAGCATGAACTTTTCATTTTCTCTTTTTTTCCTGCCCTTTCTTCAACCATTGCTGGTGGTACGGAACGCTCATTCTCATTTATCAAATTCTTCTTATACTAGAGTAGACTAATCATCTCTGAACACAAGTAATTTATATTATATTCTTTTTATTCAGACCATAGTCTCCTACTATACAAATACAAGTAACGACATACCAGATAAAAGAACCTGGTGACTCAAGACTTAGTCCCTCTAAATCAACGATTTAATTGCACCATTTGCACCAGCACCTTTCTGCCATTACAAACTTTCCTGCTCAAATACTCTGCATCATTACCGTTTCTCCTTTCTATCAAAGCATTCAAAGAAATACCTTTTTTATTTTTTAATATCGCGAAGATTCAACTTTTGTTACAGACTGCTCACCACATCTAACATAAACAACATCCACTGAGGGACTGTCTCACAACAACCAAACTTACTTCTTATTACGTTTACTTCAAACCCGTACTCGGATTTAATCTCACTAGTATATGGTACAGTGATACTTAGTGGTGTCTAGTATCCTCACTCGATTATCACAGACAGATGCGCGTCTTAGCAGTAAACCAAAACGTACAGAGCGAAGAAAGTAGGCGCCACCTCAACTCGTCTCCATTCTCCATCATTCTAAACATTTTCTGTCATCTTATCCGCTAATTCTTTCACATACCATTCCAATACATTGATAGCACGGACATAAACACAACCTGTCTCACTCGCATTAATTAATATACAATTGACCTTTATTTACAAACACTCACTATGCACATTGATTCCATTCAGAGCCTAACCACAGCACATATTCACTAATACTACTGCATAGGAGTTCCTTATTTAATCCTATCAAGCCTGTTCATCATAAACTAAATAACAATTTATTCTTCTTCTCCCTCATTTTTTCATATCATCTTGTTTAAGCCTAAGATTGATTGACATTTCACCATCTAAAGACATTGTTTTTACCAATCATTCCTTCTGTATGACCACTCTTTCGACAAAACACACATATTTTCCTACACACTCAATAAACTATTCCATAATTACATACAGTCACATCTCCTTAACCTTTATAGGTATAACTGCCCCAATCCCTCGGATATAAACTCCATAAACGTCTTTTGTTACACAATTTCAATCAATCAATCCCATTCCTGTTTTTGATCTTTCAGATTTCATCTATATTGCAGATTTACCTTCTCAACTTTCTCACTCTACCTTCTTCTTACTAATTACCTCATCCTATTCTTTTTGGCACATAAACACACACATTCACTATCATCTCATTACTAATGTTATATTCAATTTTCAGTGTTTCTTCCCACATCTTCTCACATCATTTCATCAGTTACGAAGGCACCATCCTTTTTCATTATCCTAACCTCTTTCCTTATTCAATTCTAATTTGGCGCTTCCTTCCAAAAGAGTTCTATTCATGTAAGTCCTATATCTCCTTCCAAACTGCTATTACTCTTTTTTATTCCTCCACGTATACATTTTTTATTTTTCTTTTTTATAATCGAATCTTTTTTTTAAACTTCATTAAATATATTATTATATCATATATATATTATATATTATTATATAATATATATATAATATATATAATATATATATATGATAATATAAATAATTCAGGAAGATTTTGCCCTGTCAGTTGTTTCGATTTCTTCTGGCGAAATCTTAACTAGA
>JABUQX010097076.1:0-31410 GCA_015478945.1 Trachelipus rathkii
TCTTAGTAATAATATTTCTTGTTACCAGCTAGTTTGAGTATGGTTTGACTCAAAATATTGCTCGATAGTACTTTTACATACCACATACCAAAAACACTATATACTACTATACTATACTAAATATATATATAATATATACTATTATAACTATATAATATATATATTATATATATATATATATATATATATATATAATATGATATATATATATACTAGATATATATAATATATTATATACATAATATATATATTATATATATATAAATATATAATTTTATAAGTGGCACTGCTAACTCGCAGGATTTAGTACTTTTCGGGTCTTTTTAATAATTGGCTGTCATGCTGTTGCCTTATTTTTCTTGATATTGGTGGTCTTGTACGATGACTAAATACGTGACCCCATTGCCTTGTTTCTTTCTTCTCATGGAGAGACAGCGCGGGCTCGGGCCGTTATTTGACCCATAGTTTACTGCGTTCTTTATTATATTGAGGCCACACCTGACCCAGCCTTGATTCCTTATATTTTCAGTTTCTTGTTTTTTTTAATATTGCAGGTCATCGTGACCCTAGAAGTTGCTTACGGTTCTTTATCATTGGGTCACGTCTACCCCAGTTGCTTGTTATCTCATATGGTGGCAGTGCGTAAGGTGACCCCAGTTTGCAAGACTGGGATATCATTATATATTGGGGATTTGCCATTCATGATCTGGACCCCAGTTGCTTGCAGACTTTTATCATTGTAAGTTTCTTGTTCTTTACATTGGAGTCACTTCACCCATTTTTCATTCTTATAATGGGTTTCGCCGTTAACCCAGGTTGCTTCTTCTTATAATGGTGGCTTCACGTAACCCCAAGTTTGACTTTTATCTTGTATATTGAACGGTCAAGCCGTTGAACCAGTATTTACTGCTTAAAACCACATATGTCAGTTCTCTTCTTTACATTGTTAGATCACCGTTGACACTTAGAGCTTTGCTTGTGTCTCAATGCAGTTCGCCAGATTACATTGGCGGGAAACTGTTACTTATATTATATATGTATATATTATATATATATATAATATATATATATATATATATAATATAATATATATAGAATAATATATATATAACTATATTATATAATATATATAAAGTATTACTATATATTATACTATATATACTTCATAATATAATACTATATATATATATATATATATATATAATACTATATATATATATATATATACTATATATATATTATATATATATATATAGTACTATATAATTTTTATAAGTGGTCACTGCTAACTCGAAGGATTTAGTACTTTGTCGGGTCTTTAAATTTGGCACTCTGCTGATTAGCTGTGTCTCTTGATATTGGCGGTTTATCGTGACCCCATGTTGTTCTCATATTGGGTTATTTGACCCTAGTTTTGGTCGTTATATTGAGGCCACCTGACCCCAGTTGACTTGTTCCTTATGTTATTTTCATAGTTTCTCTGTCTTTTTTTTATACTTGGGGTCCCGTGGACCTATGCTTGTTTTTATATTGGGCTCAGCGTTTCCCCAGTTGCTTGTTCTTCTTATTGGGGTTAGGTGATATTGGGGTTAGGTGACCCAGTTGCTGGTTCTTTATATTGCGGACGGCTTTACTGACCCCAGTCTGCTTCTTTATCATTGTACAAGATTTCTATCTGTTTCAATTTACATACTGGTACGTCACATCAACAACATTTTTTTTCTTATAAGGGTCGCGTTACCTTAGTGCTGTTCTTTCTTTAATAATGGGGTCACGTAACCCCAAGATCAAGAACAAGCAAGGTCACGTGAACCCAGTTATTTGCTTTACATATTGTCAGTTTCTTTTCTTACATGTTTTATCGTGACACATAGTTGCATGAATCAAGTTGCAAAAATCATTTGGGAATATATAATATATAATAATATATTATATATATATAATATATAATATATATACTAATATTATATATCTATTATATATTTATAATATATATATAATACATATATATATATAATATATATATCATCATAGTATATATATCATATATATAATATATATAATTAAATAATTTTCAAAAATATATATAATCTATTTATATATATATATATACTATATATTATATATAATATAATATATACTAATATATTTTTATATATATAGGCACTCCTAACTCGAAGGATTTAGTACTTTTCGGGTCTGTTTAAATGTGGCTTCTGCTGTTGCTTGTTCCTTGATATTGGGGTTACAGTGACCCCATTTGCTTGTCTTCATATTAGGGGTTATTGACCCTGTTTCTGGTCTTATATTGATCGGCCACTGACCCAGTGGCTTGTTCCTTATATTCTTCAGTTCTTGATTTTTATATTTGCGAGCCCATCTCACAGACTAACGAGGCAAGCAAGAACCGCACCCTGTAACGGGCTCGTGACCCTAGTTGCTTGGTTCTTATATTTGGGTCACGTTACCCCAGTTGGCTTGTTCTTCATATTGTTTGGGGGTTATAAGGGTGACCCCAGTTCGCTAGCGTTTCTTTAATTGTAGGGAGTTCTTCTACGTGACCCCCAAGCTTGCTTGTTCTTTATTATTGAAAGTTTCTTTGTTACTTTACCAATTGGAGCACTTCACCCTACATTCTTTTTGTTCTTCATTTATAAATGGCAGTGCTCTCACCATTGGTTATATATTCAAATTTTATTCGCCGAAGTAATACTCGCGTTTACCTGAGTCCCAGTTCGCCTTACCTTGATTCAGTTAACTATAAAATTAGCGATAGAGCGGGGTGGTCACCAGCGTATCTCAACCCAATAACGTTTCCTTTTTTTGGCTTTTTCTTTTACTATTGACGGGGTCACAGTGTGGAAGCCCCAGTTACTGCCCTTTACATATTCTGTCAGTTATTTCCTTTTTTTTCTTTACATTGTTTCCCAGGATATTAAATTTCACGTAGACTACTAAGTCGTTTGCCTTATTTCTCTCAGTGTTCTTAATTTGCCAGTGTTGCCTGCCCAGAAGAAGATACTCACATTCGGCGGAAAGCATATATATAAACATAATATTATTACTATATATAAATTAATATATAAATTATATATTATATATATTATATTTATATATATCATATATTATTATACTATTATTATATCATATAATATATATATATAATATATTAACTATATATAATATATATATATATATATATAACATTTTTATAAGTGGGACGCTACACTACGAAAGGATATTAGTACTTTCGGGTCGTTTACAATTGGCTTTGCCGCTTTGCTTATTTCGTGATATTGCGGGTACACATCTCGACTGACCCCAATTTCCTTGATTCTTCATTTATTGGCGGGTTATTTTAATTTGACCCAGTTTCTGGATTTCTATATTATTGAGGCCAACTCTGAGCCCAGTGCTTGTTCCTCTATATTTTCTGTTCTTGTTTTTTTATAGTGGTGGTCTCTGTATAATAGATATACTTCGTTGACCTAGTTGATGTCATTTATATTTGGGCGGGTCAACGTTTACCCCAGTTGGGGGAGACCTGTTCTTCATATTCGGGTTGAGCGTTTGACCCCAGTTGCTGGTTTTTTATATTGGGGTGCCTCCTGCAAGCGAATTCTTTATATTGATAAGTTTCTTGGTTCTTTACCATTGGAGTCACCTTCACCCCATTTTTTTATATGGCGTTAACCGCGTTACCCCCAGTTGCTTGTTCCTTCAGATATAATGGGGATCTCACGACGACCTCACCATACTCAATCTCCCCCAACACATACACACCTTTCAGTGTCATCCTTTCTTCACCCCCATATCTCTCCCTATAACTTATATTCCCTAGTATCTTGTGTTAACCGTCAATTTCCACGTCTACTCTTTTCCACATCATAGTTTATCTCTTAATATCGGGTTCCACCTCTCCTGCTTCCGCTTGTATTTCTCACTCTCCTCTCTTCTCTTGTCTGTTTTCCTCTGCCGTATCAAGCAGAGAGATGGTATATTATTGTCGGAGTTAGTTTGCTGTTCAAAACTACACTCTTTTCTTGTAACCTCTATTGTCTCCGAGTTGCTGGTCTTTTCATCATGACGTATCTACCGGCTTCAAACTTAATCCATACTCTTTTCGCATCTCCTTCCCACCATTCCCCCCTCTGTGATAAACATCCCCGAGAAATAATTGCTACCGGTCATTTCATTACCGGCCTTCACTCTCCTCTCTCACCATATATTTCTTCCCCTCCCCATTTCCTCCGGTTACTGTTTAAATCTCTGTCTTCTGTCCTATGTCATCTTTCATCCTGCGTTCCGTCCAAGTCCTCCGCAAACAAACTTCCACACACTTCTCGAATCGCCTCGTCTCTCTCGCTCCACATAGCCAGATTGTCCGCACTATACTCATTATGTTTCCCTCCTTCATAATCTCTCCCAGTCTCCTCTTCACTTTTCCTTTATCACCCTACGTCACAATATTAATATATAAACAGCAGGGCGATAAAAACACTCCCCCTCATGCTTCACTCCTCGTTTGTTATCTTTCCACTCCATCTATCATTTTGTGTATCCGCACTCAGTTCTAATCACTTGCAGCTGTCATTTCTCATACATTCTTATCTCATCGCCTTCTTATAATCTAACCCTTTCACTCCATATTCCTCTCCCCATAGCTCTCCAGAGTTTTTTCCTTGGCTACCGAGAATTCGAATGTCACTTTGGCATACTCGTAATTCAAGGCTACCAAGAATCTCTAGGTAGGCCATTATTTCATCATTCTTCTGGCCGAGGACGCATTACTCGTTCTGATTATTAGAGGTCCGTACGTTCCTTCTTTTCCCTTGCTATACCCGTACTGTTCTTCTTCGAGTCTCGGCTCTACCTTCTCTCTCAAACTCCTCTCCAATATTCTTTCGTTATCACATTTCGTCAGATGGCTCATCAGTGAAATACCTCTACAATTATTACAGCTTCTGCATTCCTTTACCGTTATTATATCTTTGATATTATTTATTGCTTTTGCGCCCACCTTTGTACCATGGCATCGCTTTTCCCTTCTTCTCTCCAACACTTCGGTTCATTAACTGATCGATTTCGTTCCCTTTCAGCCTCCTTCTCCAAATCACTTCCACCACCAAACTCCACAGCCACTCCATCCTCTGTCCATGCGAGCTTTATCCCTTCTTCATCCAACTTTTTGATAGCTCTTCACTATTCCTCCCACCGGTTATTTCTCTTCGCCTTCATCCTCCTCTTCCTCCTCCCTTACGTCTGCATCTGCAGCGCCTTCTTTTCCCTCTTGTTTCTTTGTATTCTACCATTTAGCAGAATGCTTCATTAGTAATATCGGTCCATCTATCATTTCTTTCTACCGGTCTCACAAGAATCTCTCTTTACCTTTTGTTTCTTTCTTTTAATCTTGTTTTATATTTCTAGTTACGGATTTTGGTTTTCCTATACGCCTTCTCCATCTTAAATAGCTTTTCTTCCCTTCGCCCACACATCTTGCCTTATTTCTTCCTGTCATTCTCTCGTGTCTTCTCTGATCCTCATTTTTTTGCTCTCCTCTGTTTATTCTCTCTGCCCATTCTCTGTGCCGTTGTTTACCATATTCCTGCCCTTGCTGCCCGCTGTTTCTTGCTTTCTCAGCTAACCATCTTTACCTCAATATCTCTTTGTTTTTTCTCATTCTTAATTGCTTTTTTCTCACTCTTCGTTCCACCATGGTGTGTAATTGTCTCGTTCCTAGTACCTCTACTACCAGTCTTTTCTATCCGAAGGTGCTCTTCTCGTGCCACTTTCCCTCGGTGTATTTTCCTGCTATAAGGTCTTCGTTTCTTTCTCCATGTTCCTTAGGGTTTTCCTGCATTTTTGCCGCATGTCATAAATTTGAGAGTTTTCTCCGTTTCTTTGAATTCTGCCAACTTCTCCACTCTGCATCATAGCCCTCTTCTGAGCTCATTTTACATCTATCCAACTATCTGTCGGCCTACTCTTATTTCATTTATCCGCAACACAACAGTCTTAATATCGTCACTTACATTTCTTTTATCACCTTTTATCGGAACTATCATTAGTCTATCACCGTATTCTTTCATGATATCGAATTGTTTATCCTGTTATACCTTGATTCATTCCATCACTATTATATAATACTTTCATTTAAGGAAAACTAATGCGAAACATTTTCCTTTCATATTAAATTTAAAAAACGTGTTCATTATTTTTAATATCGTTCACACAAAAATCGTATAATATCAACGCCCTCCCTCCAGTTTCCTTGTACTATACCTCTCCAAATTTATATGGTCCACAACTCTCTCCATCCTCTCTACTCTTTCTACTATACTCTTAAGCGTTTATATAGAATAATTACTTACCCTAAAGTACAACACGCACCTTCTTCCTACATAGCCGCTCATCTTACCATCCCCCAACATTACTATTCTTCTATATAATAATCATTATCCATATAATCTAATAGTTATATTATATGCTCCTCCATCTGGATAAGGTCCCTGTTGTGGTGCATATACCTAGGAATAATATATTATCATATTAATTAAATTTTTATTTACTGCTACAAGTCTATCGCTGCAAGACCTGGACATGGATCAAAACACGTACTCACTATTTAATTATCTCTTACATCGTACTGGGATAGTACATTGGTGACAGTCTTGGTAGTACCTACTATAATTCCGACACATTGCTTTCTTTATTTCCTTCTGCTCTCACTCGACTATACATGCAGAACAAACCCCTTCTCCCATGTCTCTTTTCCATCTCCGCCATAAACCTCTCTGAGCATCATATCTATCTTTCTCCTTTCGCTTTGTACGCGATACTCTGATTTTATTGATCTCCTCCTCCTTTTTGTTATCCCAGTAGTATCCATCAGCTATTTATCGGTGGGAACCAGCTATGTAATTCGTTTGAAATTTGTTGTATTCTGTTGTACTGCTCTCCCTAGTCTGCTAAATCCTCCAGATAAGTCAAATTGGTCGGCTAACGTTTCTTCTTGATTTCTAGGTCTGGCGGTTATATCCTCTTGACCCTAGAGGTTTCGTGCTGTCGTCGTTTATATTGGATTGAGTTCTGCAAGCAGTTTATTGCAGGGAAGCGAGCATTGCTATGGGCCATTCCTTCCCTAGCCTAGCTCCTTTTAGCCGAGGACCACCTCCTGGTGTTCTCTTTGCCGGGTTGCACGACGGGAACGCGGAGTTGGACTTTGGGCATCATATAGTATATACTATATATATATAGTAACCCTTATTTACTGGTTCCTTATATCTTTCCTATAACTATATATAGTAAGTGATAAGCTATCCATACTATATATCATACTGACTCCCTCTCTAATAATATGATGATTCTAGTTTCCCTTATATTATATATTTATTTCTCATACAGTTTTCTTGTTTTATTCATATTAATTATAGGGTATATATACATGATATCGAGTACGTTATGACTACCATAAGTGCTTGTTTCTTTATATTGGTATACTGTTTACATCAGTTATACTATATCCCCATACTTACTTTAGTATTGTCATATGTTGCTTCATAATTGGGATCGTTAAGCTATAATATATTATATATTAGGTTGTACCTTACCTAAGTTGTATATACGTATTAAGTTCTTAATTAATATATATATATATATATGGTGTGTGTGTGTGTGTGTGTGTGTTGCGTGTGTATGTCTATATAATATATATATATATATTATATTATATAATAATATAAATTATATATATATATAATATACTATATATAATATATATATATAATAACTAATATATATAGAAGTGAATATATGATATATGTTGTGTGTTGTGTATGTGTAGGTGTGTGTTAGTGTGTGTGTGTTGGTGTGAGTGTGCTGTGTTGTTTCATGTAACCACTTTAAGCTATAAGACCTTTTAATTAATTATTATATCTTTTCAAAAAAAAAAAAAAAAACAATTAGGTAAAACTTTCAGAAATTCAGTAGTCTAGTTAGTTAGCAAGTAATCAAATACCAGAGAATTTTTTTCCTATAACATTCAAAATTTATGCAAAGATATCAAGCACGAAAAACAAATATTTGAAAATTTTAAATTTTAACAATTCTGCATCAATTCTCAGTTTATTTTTTTTTTTCATTTCCCTGAATATATAATATATATATATATATATATTATATATATATCATATATATATATATTATAATATATTATATATATATATATATATATATATATATAGATATAAGAATAATATATATAATATATTTATATATATATTAGATATATATCTATCTAGTATATATAAATATATATATATATATATATATATATTATATATATATATATATAGATATATATATATATCATATATATAATATATATATATATATATAATATATGGGAATATATATTTAGTTATACTATATATTATATAATATATTATATATTAAATATATATATATATATATACTATATTATATATATATATATATAATATATAATATATATATTATATTAATATATATATATATAATATATATATATATATATATATATATAAAATCACCCTCAGGAAACAACGTGGCGGTCAGAAATCACCGTGGGCAAATTTTGCCCACGGTGTCCAGTTGGCCCTCCCTACTACTGATTATATATTCTGTTAAAATTTTTAAAGGTTTTATTTGTGTAATGTGTTTGTTGATTAAATGGTTTTAGCTAATTGGAATTTTGAGATTGATTTCGTGAGTGGGTTTTTGATATTCTGGTTCTTATGACATCATGTTGTTTTATGAGGTTTATTGTTGCAAGAGGAACGATTATGATTTACGACGCACAAAGTTTATGACGAATTTTAAAAAAGCCGACCTTGCAGCAACCATAAAAGTCTCTCTCTCTCTTCTCTCTCTCTCTCTCTCTCTCTCATCTCTCTTTCTCTCCTTCTGCTCTTCTCTCTCTCTCTCTCTCTACATCTTTGTCTCTCTTTTATTATTACTTTTAATATTTTTTCATAGATTTTTGTGTCAACAAGTTCTCCTGATTGATTTCTTATTTTGACTATTGACCGATTAAGAATGCTAACACAGTCTCTCTCTCTCTTTCTCTCTACTCTCTCTCTACTCTCTCTCTCATCTTTTCTAAAAAAATTTTTATTTTTCTTTTTCTCTTCTCTCTCTCTCTTTTCTCTTCTTTTTATCTATTCAGCTGCTCTGCTCTCGTTCTCTCTTCTCTCTCCTCTACTCTCTCTCTCTCTCGTCTCTCTCTCTCTTCTCTCCTCTCTCACTCAATAAATTAAAATAGATGTATCGTTGCTTCGTTGAGGTATAAATTGGACGGGAAATAGCAAAATATCACAGATAAACTAACCCCACGGAGATCTTTGCTTTTTTTTTCTTTATATTATGTGCATTTAGGAATCACACGTAGTTTTAACCCAGTTATACGATTGCCATTCCGTGTAAGCATAATGTCCAGTTCATTTTTCTATTACATTGATGTAATTAGCACAGTGACACTAGTTGCTTGTTGTTAATGCAGTTGCCAGATATCATAGTTTTTTGTTTATCAACTATAAATATATTATTATAAAAATAGTAATATAAAATAAATTAATAATCTTAATGATATAGCTATATAAGCGGAAAAAAAATTAAATTTCACAGTTAATAATTTTAGATTTTCAAATAAATTTCTAGATGTTAATAAATTATAATTAATTATAATTTTTGGTAATTTTCAAATTAAATAAAGATTTTCATGGGTTTGTTAAAGTTCATTTCAGCTATCGCCTATCGCCCATATAAACAAGTTGTTATAATGGCTAAGAATTAGCAAGGAAATACTCCCAAGCAAAATATCCTCAACAGCCAGCCTTCAAAAGAGGACTAAAATTAGAAAGGACAGTCTTAATGCATTGGCAATGTACTTTCATGTGGGCGTATTAAAAGAAAGGGCTCTATAGCAAAGATTAGATATTAATATACTATGTCTTTAGACTATGATGAAGGAAATAAAGACTGTATTCGAAGATCGGAAAGGATAAAGGCTTTTAAAGGACAGGGAAAAGCTGATGGTTCAGACAATAAACAACAAGGAAGTATTGGTATTATAATGAAAACAGGTCCTCAGAAAAGAAAGATGGAACCAGATCTCTCTACTAAACCTTAAAACAGAAAACTTAAAAAATTGTTAGTGAGTGACGTACCGAAAAGAGGAAGAGGTTGCCCTCCAAAATAGACACTACCATAAACAAGACATGGCAACAATACAAGAAAATCGTTAAATATAAGAAATGGGCTTTCAAAGAGTACTAAGGGTCAACAAAAAGTAAGCAAAAAATTTCAACAATCAGGTAGCCAAAGATTGAATAGGCCTAGCAAAACAAGTGAAAATAAAGAAAATGATAATTCACCTATGTCAACTCGAAAAAAAACTAAAAGTCAACAAGACGAATCGAATATCAAGGCTTTTGATAACATTTCCAAAACTACTAGCTGTAATGATAATAATTTACGTAGATCACCTCGAAGAAATCCTAATAATCAGAAAGACGAATCGAATAGCAAAGCCTCTGATAAAAATGCTGTAAAGTAAGATATAAATGATAATGCAATTAATTCACCATAGATCAACTCTAATAAGCCAATACTAAAATTCAGCAGAAAGAATCGAAAAGCAAAATTACCTGTTTTGATTAATCAATTCAAAATTGTTAATGATAAGAAAGATAATAAGTGAAGAAAATATGATTTATAAATTAGCAGTCAATGAATCCTCACATGAAATTTTGATAAATCTTATATAAAAAAAAAACAGAATATCTTATAATGAAGCACATTTAAACTATAAAAAATATCTGCAAAATATTTAAATATTTATTGAAAATTAAATAAAGCAAAAAAAAAGTGTTTTTTTTTTTTTAAAACTTTTATTGACATTTTTTCTGTCAATTTTTTTACAAATTGGAATCTTTATCATTTTCTTCATACATAATTTGCTTCTGTACAATAACATCCCAACACCCACACCCACTACCAACTCACCACACCTCACAGCCCACACCCACACCCACACCCACACCCCCACACCCACACCGCATATACTATAATATTATATATTATTAATTAATATATAAATATATTAATTATATATATATATATATATATATATTATATATATATATAAATATTATCTATTTATTTTTATTACTTTTTGTTTATAAGTAGTTACTATTGCAACTATCTTTACATCCAGATATCGTAATTAAATTGAGTATCATATTTTTCACTATATTTATATCTATATATATAAATATATATAATATTAAGTATAAATGGCTAGGTTTGTGTAGAGATAGGGTATATGAGTTGTTGAACGGCACCTGGACCAAGGGGTAATGAATCCTACATTTGTACGAGTACGCTTCATACTGAGGGTCGTTGCAAGTCCCTGATTGAAACAATAAGGGTGAGATTTTCTGACTAGCGGTGACGTAGCTCTCACTTTAAAGGGTATATATTATTAAAATAGAGTAGTGTAAGCTAGTATTGTGAACGAAATAACATCAGCCATTTGTGTCGTGCCAGGAGGAACTTCCTTTCTCTTCTTTTACCAAGTATATTTGAGATGCTCAATTACCATAGTGACAATACAACAAATTCAAATATTATTAAATATTTTCTTTTCTGTATGAAAACATATTTCCCTTGACCGAATACCAGGACTCGAGTGTTTTATTAAATAGCCAGGCAATTATTATTCCATTTTACTTTTCTTAATTTCCAATCAGGGGTTAGAAAATACTGTTGGTTTCCTCTATGTAATCAGATTAAAGCTATTATTGTTTATTCCCAAACTCTTTCTCTTGTGGAAAGTATTTTTTTTTTCTCCAATTGTTTTCCTGATAGATTTCCAAATTTTACCTTGCTAAAGCAAGGTAATATACACCACCTACACTTTTGCCTACACCTACACTTTTCTATCAATATCTTCTTAAGACTTTTAGTGTTATAGTTATTGCTCTTCACTTCCCATTACGAATTTTCACACAACAATTAACAATTTATTCTAATAGTAGGATATCTATTTCTTTAGGGATTGGGAACTTCTCGCCCGCAGGATCCTTTGATATCGCCCGCCCGCCCGCTGAGTAAATTCGAGCCTAATTCCTAAATCAAAAAATATTTTAAATGCTTGGAAATACTCATTAATTAATTGAATGTTTTCAACAGAATAATTCGTCATCGACAAACTTATTCCGAAGAGAGAATATATATATATATATATATATATATATATATATATATATATATATATATATATATATATATACTATATACCCTATATACTCTCTCTATATATATATACTAATAATATATATATATATATATATATATATATATATAGGCCTCTTTGTGAGAATGGGTAATTTTTATTTATTCTTACTAGATCGTTATGAAATTATGTACTTATTAATTTTCATTGGTAAAATATTGTTTTTAAAGTTTCTAAATATGAAATAAGAGCCCTCTAAATTTCATATTTATAACATTTGTCTAAGGACGAAATTTTCAATTATCAATTTATGATACTTCCATGAAATGTTTGAAATTATCCGTACTGATTTAAAGATATAATTTGAGGCCTGATAAAAGTTAGTTGTAAGTCAACAAATTTCTAAATTACTGCTTAAATATAATAATAATATATAATAATAATAATATGTATATATATATATATATATAATAATAATAATAATAATATAATATATACATATATATATAATAATGTATATGTATATATATATATATCTTTCATATAACAATATGTATATACATATGCCTATGTATATGTAATAATAATAATATATAATATATATAATAATAATAATATAATAATAATAATAATAATATAATAATATATATATAACAATATATATATATATATAATAATAATAATAATAATAACTATATCTGTAATAATAACATATATATATATATGTATATATATATGTATATATATATGTATGTATATTAATAATAATAATAATAATAATAATAATATATATAATAATAATAATAATAATATATATATATATATATATGTATCTGGAATAATAATAATATGTAATAATATATCATATATATAATAATAATAATAATAATAATATGTATATCAATAATAATAATATATATATATATGTAATAATATATATATATATAATAATAATAACAATATAATATAATATATCACGAATAATAATATATATATGTAATAATAATAATATGTAATATATAATAATAATAATAATATATAATATATAATAATAATAATAATATATATAATATATATATATATTATATATTAATAATAATAATAATAATATGTAATAATAATAATAATAATAATAATAATAATATATATATGTATAATAATAACTCAATATAATAATAATATAATATATATATATATGCCACGGTATATATATAATAATAATAATAATAATAATATATAATATATATAATAATAATATATATATATATAATAATATATAATATACGGGTAATAATAATAATATGTATATATATATAATAATAATATATATATATGTAATAATATAATAATAATATATAATAATAATAATAAATATATATATATACACGGTATAAAATAGATATATAAAAAATATATATATATATATATATATATATATATAATAATAATATATATAATAATATAATAATATATATATATACTCTTATAAATATATAGAATCATATATAATATATATATATAGGCATATATAGACTTATGGTACTGAAGCTATATTTTATTATTTTTGCAGTACTCACAAATGTTCTTATGCCATGCATTCATTGACCACGAAAAATTAATATAAATGCTACTTACTAACGGATCTGGCCAAAAAAAACAAAAATGTTACAAAATCAAAAATAACTCTTGCTTATAACATGACAAGTCATAGAGTTACTTAGTTGAAACCAGGGTTGGCAAAAAGCCATGGATATTTGGCTTTTTGCTTATGGTTAATTGGCTATTTGACCCTTATATGAAAAATTATAAGGGTCAAATAGCCAATTAACCATAGCCAAAAAGCCAAAAATCCATGGCTTTTTTTTGCCAACCCTGGTTGAAACTGAGCCTCAGTCCCATGAATTTTGGGGTTTCATTACCTACCCCAATAGGGTCTTGATCATGGGAGGAGAAGACCAGGAGCTTTAAAAGCTATTCTTGAAACGTTCTTTTTTGGAACGTGGATGGCCTAGTGGATAGAGCTCCCGGTTACTGTTAACTCAGCAATGCAGAGTTCCAGTGTTCGAATCCCGCTGATGGAGTGTAAAATCTCCTTTGACTCATTCATTATTAAAATTAAAATTGTGTTACATTTATTTTCTAACCAAGTGGATTAGAAATGCAAAGATGATCTAGGCTTGATAGCAAGCACTGCTTCGGCTCAACGCATTTGGAAATTCTAGCCACCATGGAATGAGTGTGATTTTTTTTTGTATGATATATTAGATTGTTCTGTTGTGTGTGTTGGCTATGTTTTTAGTGATGTATGGATATTGTGATTAGTGTAATTCACTGTACCGTAAACTGGAATTAAATATTACATAAAATCTCATACTGATGGCAATTTTTTGGTGAGACTGTTCAGGTAGCCAGACGGAGATTCGAACTCTTGTTCTCGCGAGAAGAAAATTAGTTCTTTAAAGAGAAAAGACTTTAGACTCGCTATATATATATATATATATATATATATATATATATATATATATGTAATATATATATATATATATATATATATATATATAATAACATAATATATATATATATATATAATAACTATATATATATATAATATATATATAACTTAATATATATATGTATATATATATATATATACAAACAACATATATATATATATATATTTTTACATATATATATATATATATATATATATAACTATATATACCATATATAATAATATATGTAACTAATAACCTATATATAATATATATATATATAATATATATATATATATATATATATGCAAATATTTGTAGTGTTGTATATAGAAGTTGTGGAAGGATAACCTTGTGGGTGAAAAATATTATATTAATCTCTAGAAATATTGAGATGGAATTTATTAAATATTAATTAAAGCTATTAAAATGCATTGTAATGTATATTTAAAAGAAATTATTATTGGTATTATTATTATTATATTATTATTTTTATTATTATTATTATTATTATTATTATTATTATTATTATTATTATTATTATTATTATTTATTAGGTGTTTGCCACACTTGTGGTGAAAAAGTAAGTGGTGCTGGTCAGGCTTGCCAGGCAATGGGAAACCTATACCACACTAACTGCTTCATCTGCTGTTCGTGTGGGAGGGCGCTGAGAGGCAAGGCATTTTACAATGTTCATGGGAAAGTTTACTGTGAAGAAGATTACCTCTATTCTGGCTTCCAACAAACGGCTGAAAAATGTGCTATTTGTGGCCACCTCATTATGGAGATGGTAAGTTTTGGTTCTTTACCTCAGTTTCACCTTCAAACCTATGATAATAGCAGGCCTAAATCTTTTACCTTTTAATGGTTTATTAAGCCTTTTTATTCAACATCCACACTTAAGTTAGTATCAGGGATCATGCTTGCTCAGTATTTTCATAGTTTTTTTCATTAATTTTCTTAACTGATCGTTATTTCCCTTAGTGTAGAAAGATCAATTTTAAAAATGTGTGTATACTAGTAAGATGTAATTTTCTTATATTTATATTATTTCTCTTAAATCTTTCAGATTCTCCAGGCAATGGGAAAATCATACCATCCAGGATGCTTCAGGTGTTGTGTTTGCAATGACTGCCTCGATGGGGTGCCATTCACTGTGGATGTTGATAACAAGATATACTGTGTTAATGATTATCACCGGTGGGTAGCACTTCCAAACTTCAATTTTATTTACTCTATAATTATTATTATTATTATTATTATTATTATTATTATTATTAATTTTATTATGACCGGACAGGTTATTATCAATTAAATCTTTAAATTGAACAGATTTTTTATACGTCTCAAAAATTTTTTAAAGGTTGTACGATGTGTTATCATTGTTTTCATTTAAAAAAAGTACCTAACTAAAAAACTTTTTTGCTCCTTTTAAGATCTGTTAGAGTACTGTACTGTATGATGGTAATAAATAGGTCGCTAGCTAATGTAATAGTCAATAAATCTGTTTATAATCTGTAGTCTGTAAATAAATTGGTCTCTGCGAAGTATTTCCTTTTGGTTATTAAAGGTAATAATAAAATATGCCCGTAGCGTTCAATTACAAAGGTAAAATTTAATATTAATGATTTTCAGGGGGGTTTAAAGTTATACGCGATATCGTCTATAACGCGGGGGTCAGGAACCTAACCACCGCGTTCTACGAGATCCCTATTTCATATCAATGTATTCAATATTATTTTTTATGCATAATAATCATAACTGTAAATACAAATCAATTACGGAATTTTATTAAGAAAGACATTTGAAAAAGTATAAAGTTCCGGGTTAGTTCCGGCGGAACCAAGCTAGTTCCGGCCGGAACCGGACTTCCAAAAGATCGAGGTTCCGGCGCAGATGATTATATAAAAGTTAAATCTAGTAGTTTTATGATTTAAAAGTAAAGCTTACTGTACTTAGAAAAAAACAGAAATATACTTAATAAAGTATATTATAGTATATATATATAATATATAGTAATATATGAATAATATAATATAAGTATATTATATATATAGTACTATATATATATATTATTTTATGATATATATTATAATAATGTAATATACATTATATATATATATATAGTAGATATATATATATATATATAATATATTATATACTATATATATATATATATGATATATAATAAATATATTATTTATATAATTATTATATTCAGTATAATAATAATAATTATACTAGTAATATATATATATATATATATTATAATATATTATATATATATCTATATATATATATATCTATGAATATATATATATAATATATATTTATATATATAATAAATATTAATTATATATATATATACTTATTATTAATTTATATATAATAATATATATATTAAGGTATATATCCTTACATTATATAGCTATATAGTATAATATATATGTATATATATATAATATATATATATATATTTATATATATTATATATATATATATATAGAGTGGTAATATAGATTTTATATTATATAGTATATATATAATTTTCAATGAGGATTATAGCAAATTGATAAATTATAAATTATGTAGGATTATTGATGTATTTATTCTAATAGTACTATATTAAATCATAAGCAGATAATATATAGTATATATAGATATATATGATTAATTATAGCTATATATGTTGTGATGGAAAACATCTAAATTGAAGAATGATTAAGGAAAGTAAAGTTATTCGTAATTACTCACCATAAACTTGGGAATGGTGAAAAATTTATTAGAATTATTTGTACTATAATTGAAGAGCCAATAGAATAGAAATAATAGACTATAAAGGCATTTCAATAATGCATAAAATGTAATAATTACACTACAACTTTATTCTACGGATGTTACTAATTATATAATTAATATATAATAAGAATAATGAATTAATAATAATAATGAATATGGATATAAATAAGTACCGAGATTGAGAAATTTATGTTAAAATAATCTGTAGTGTCGATTAAGATTATCATAGTTTATTATTTATTATTATTAATTATTGATTATTTTATTATTTATTATTAATTATTATGATATTATTATTATTATTATTATCTATTATATTATATAATGATTTATATTATTATATCATTGTTAATATATAATGTTGCCGTCTCTGCGTCGATAGTGCTATATGAAGTTAGTGCTAAGTTTGAATCTCAACTCCACAGAAGTAGAGAAAGAAGATACGAAAATCTAGGAAGGAGTTGCTGCGTTCGAGTTATAAACGACCTATCATGTCAAGAACTTTGATAGCGATGGTACACGGTCATACGTGGAAAAAATTCATTCTCACATATCATGCTTCGAACAATAAGAGATGGAGGAGAGAGAGTGGTGCACGCAAGGGAGGTAGGAGAGAGAGAGAGAGAGAGAGAGAGAGCGAGAGAGAGAGAGAGAGAGTTTTTCATTACTGTTAGTTTCTTTATGAAATTGACAAAGCAGGATAACAAGTGCATCTATGAGATGAGCTCTATAAGTTAGCTAACATCTTTTCCTACGATACAGGAAGACGAATTCGATAAAAGATTTTAAGTCGTATTGAAAATAAGTATATATGTTTTTTTGAATATAGATAGGTCATATAAGCGCATATGTTTCGATGCAATATATATGATATATTACTGGACTATAGGATATAGTATAAGTAATCTAGTATGAGGGATGTAGGGTATGTTGTGAACTAAGATGTAGTAGGAGTTATGGATAGTATAAAGATTGTCAAGAGTAATATATAGGTAAGTATAGATACTGCACATATTAATACTAGCTACATTATTATAGTATATCATATAAAGTATAGTATATATATTATAGTATACTATATTATTGTTATAACTAATATATATATTATATATATATATAACTTATATATATATATATATATATTATATATATTATATATATATATATATATCTCGTATATTCTATATATATTAAGAAGTTTCGAAACCACCCCTTCCCCTTGTATATTAGTCTTTCCATCTCTTCATATACTATTTGTTTAACGGCTATACTATATTATAAATATATAATATTAATATACTAAATATAGATAATATATAATATCAAGTATTATATATAATATATTATATATATAATATTATAATGCTGATACTATTATATGAAGTCCTAGGTGTGCTATAATAATATAGATAGTATAGTATAATACAATTACATATATATAGAAATTAATAAATACTATATATATATATCATATATATATATATATATATATATTATTATATATTTATATATATATATAACTATATAAATTATTCGTAGGCGTAATATACATATATATATATAGGACGCATATCTATATATATATAGTATATATAACTATTATTATATATATTATAATATCTATATATAATAATATATGATAGGCTATATACTATACAGTGGAAAGGTGTAGAGGACTCCCATAATCGCCTGTCTGCCATGCTTTGTAGAGATAGGAGCTTATATGAAGTACACTTATAGCGAATTTGTGAAGACCGAAAGTTATTAAACCCCTTCTCGATATCCAAGGTGGCTTTACAAAATTCAATTGATTTTTTTCCATACTTTCCAATTATTGTTATCCGCCACTTCCACCATAGACGCTAAATGTGATTGATCTACATCGTTTCCTAGAATAAAATATGTTCGCCAAATTTTAAATGTAAAATGTTTATTACATAAGAATATTACACATCTTATTGTTTTCCTACACTATCTATAGCTATATATACTACTCTAGCATTATAATTATCATAGTATATATATATATAGTATATATCTATATATATATAATAAGTATATTATATTGAGTCTGAACTTTAAATTGATATATGTAGTATATATATATTATATATATAGTGTACTAAAATATAGTAGAAAATAAATTGTTTGTCCTCTTTATCATCTGCCCACTCCTTTCCCCAGATTGGGGTGAGGTGTTGGGTACGTTCGCTACATGCAAACCGAGAAGAGGAGGGAGAGAAATTAGAGACAAGGAAGATGCAGGTCATTCCTTCATTTAATGTCCCTCTTGCCGTCACGTCCTAGTCAGACAGTTGGTGCATTAAAGAGATTATTCGGAACAGTACCCCGTCACAGGCCCCACTTTGCTATCTTCGTCTTTCCCTCCTCTGGCACAGCAGATTCAAACGGTACAGCCTGCCGGATTTATCCCTCCCGCTGATAAGGCTAAATCTCTTTCGCCCAAAGAACTTTGACCGTCTATATTTCCATCAAGACCTTCAGGCGCATTTTCACGAGCTATTCATACCCTTCTTCACCTTACTTTTATTCATCTCTTTTAATGTCTGACGTTTGTAAATTTCTCCTAAAGACTGCAAATTTTTCTCATCTTCACCTCAGTTAGCACTAATGATGAGTGTGGATAGCTGATAGGTACTCCTGTGGTTCAAAACTGGTGGCATAAGCGAACTTGGTTTCCTGCTGGTAAACTATTTTGGGCCGTGTCTATCTTCTTAGACATTCTATTTTACTGAAACCGTGAGAGGCCATTCAGTCTTAAAAGGAAAAAAGGGAGACCTTTCACAACCCTCTAAATATTGTTATATCGATTTAACCTCTCGTCTTCTTCTAAAGTTTTTATCTTAACAGAATAGTTTGAAGCCTTTTCAGGGTTTCAAATTGTTATTCTATCGCCAGTATTGGCTTGTTCGTGAAATTTTAGCTGGATACTTCATATCTTCCAGCTCTGTTTCTTGTCCCTCAGCCATTTGGCATTTCGGCGAATCTTTTGCTGTTGCGCCAGAGATATCGCAAGCCTTCGATAGAGTCTGGCAACGAAGCTTTGATTTCTAAACTTTCCTCCTTTAGTTTCTTTCCTTTTCTTTGTGGCCTCTCTCTGATTTCCTTTCCGGTCGCTCTATAGCAGCAGTTGTAGACGGCCACCTTTCATCCTTTAAAGCTATAAATAGTCGTGTTCCTCAGGGTTCTGTTCTATCTCTAACTCTTCTTTCTACTTTTAATTAATAATCTTCTCTTTAGTGCCTCTTCATCTTTCCACTCCTATGTCGACGACTCCACATTTCATCACTCCTTCCATATTGAAAGACGTCCCTCCAAACAATTATCTTGAGCTATAAGGACAACTTTAGAGCAATTAGTCTCTTATCTTTTTCTAATTTCTAATTGGTGCATTGAGAATAAAGTTGTTTTCAATGCCTCATAAACTCAATTCCTTCCTCTTTCTACTAGACATAATTTTCCACCCAATTATAACCATCTAACACGCCCAACTCAAACATTTGTCTGTCATCAATATTTTTGGCGTTTCTTTTCCAAGTGATATTCATTGGAAGGATTAGATTTATTTTCTTTCTAAACAAACCTCAAAGAGGTTGGGTTTTCTGAAATGACTTCAGAATTTCTTCACGTCAAACCAGTTGCTTGCTCTTCATAGGAGGGATGTCATTTATAGAAATTGACAGGATATCAAAAATGTTGGAGATCTATAACTAAAATTAACATATCTCAAACTTCATTATTTCTCTTATAAACGCATATTAACCTTACATTAGATATTAGATAAGTGTTCAGTAAAATATTTTATATACTTTCGAGATGATACTTGTATACTTTTAAATCAATATTACTAAGAAAATAAATTAAAATGAAGCTTATTGCACTTGGGTGAGTTTTTATCTTATTTTGGGGGAACTTTGTCCAAAATGTTTTTCACTAAAATGTTTTGGAACCGTATCTCATATCAAAAGTTTTCATAGTTAAAATATTTCTTTTAAACTTAAACATGCTATGACAAAGCATTTAATGTTTTTCATAGCTGCTGCTATAATTAAAAATTAAAACGAATCAAGATCTTTGGGTTTTTTGTTTTTAATAAATAGTTAAATGTTAACTAACTTTCTTAATACATTTAGTACCCAAAATGAAAGGGTAGATTAGATTCAAACCCAACAAGAACATGTTAAGAATTAAAGATCATATGTTATTTTATGTGTTGGGTTTGCAGTATATTATATTTTAACAAAGTTATAAGATCATAGCGGAGTGATCAAACATTCTGGAAAATCCAAGCCTTACACCGTTTGTGTTTGTCATGAAATCAGTTGAATCCGTACTAGGCTTAATATTTTAAATAAAATAATTAAATTCATTTATTTTTGAAAATGAATCCCAATAAAATAAATAAACACAACCTATTATATTCCTTCATAAGAAAGATCAAATACAAAATTCAACATTAAGGTGTTTATAATTTATAGCAGTAATTGGAACGGATTAAATTGCGGCTATTATTTACTTATATACAAAAATAAATAAATAAACAAATAAATAAATAAATAAATATATAACTAAATAAATAAATATATATGGATTAAATAACAGTAATAAGAAAATAAAACTCTTCCAAAGTGTGAAAATTTATTTAAAAAGCAAATTTAATTTAATGACCAGAGAACCAAGCAATAACATTTTCAGAGATGCTCATATTACCATTCTTCTTCAATTGATCAAGAATACAATCAAGAGAATTTTCCGATAGATTTCTTTTAAATTCAGCAACTTTTCCTTTTGGTACACAACAATCGACAAATAGATCGACTAATTCAAATTTTCCAGAACTTAATAAGTATATGCAAATGTTATTTCCATGTTTGCCAATAAATTTCTGTTTTAAATCTGCTGAGGCATCTTTCAAAATCAATTTTATTAGATATTTATCGTCATCGTTAAACTTGCTCAATAAGAAAATATTTTTTATTAAAGAACAATGTGTACCATACCATAAATGAGGATCATTGAGAGTTTCTCGTGATTCCAAAGATATAATATACCTTTTATAATCAGACGAACCCATATTCCAAAATCTGCAAAACAAGAGTCGGTAATCAAATGTAATACCATAATGTGGTTGTTCGATCGCATTAATAATTGCGAGAAGTATAATATAAAAGTCAATATGATTTATATTCTCCCAGAACATCTTTGCCACTTTCAAAAATAAATATTGGCACGGCCATACCAAGAGTGCCTGAAGAAGATCTAAGTAAAGACTTGGTAGGAATATCTTCTTGAGTTGTTTAATACTTAATTCAAATAGTAAAAATTCATAAATCTCTAAGTAAGCACGTCTATAAAATATTGATATGTAATCTGTAGGAGATGCTCGAATGAAGAATCTCAGGTCAAACCTATTATTTTCTGCTAACCACTGTACTGCTTTGTCTTTATTTGATGGGCTAAGCTTGGCAAAACTATATTTACAGGTCTCTACAAGCTTAAACCAAAAGGATTAATGAAAGTTTAAAATATCATTGTTCGACTTCGTTATCTTCTTTATCTATAATTGAGATGATGTTTCTAGGAGGATAGACAGAAATGAATATTTAAGGAGATCTTGAGTCGTATTCTTTCGTTCAATTACTTCGCTCGGCGCCATCGAAATTGCTGCAATTTCAGTCAACTTTTTCCAAAGTCGAATATTAGTCCCTGTTAAGCAAATGACATGCCCATTCAACCCGTTTAATAGTTGGTGAAACTTTCATCCTTTACTATATTATGACTGCTCAGTTTTTTTATAAGTGATCCTCTCTATAAAAGAAAACTCTTCACTCAAGTTAATCAAAATTGAGAATATTCAAGAGACAAAATTGTGGACAATAATTTATAAATGAAACCCCATATTGGACGTCTCATTAAGTAATAGTCCGTATTTTGGCATGTTTCCTTATTAAATAAGACGGCAAATTTTTTTGTAGGCATCTGAAAATTTTGCTTGTAAACCGGAGGCTTAAGATTGAGAAAAATTTCCTGTTGGGTAATAAGAAATGCTGTTCAAAATACTGATATTTACGTAATAATTATTGCTTTTTCAGCGTTAAGGATTGCATGCAGAATGGGACAACAGAATTTTACTGACCAAAGCTCCTTGCAAATTGAGCTATCTCATGGTGAAATGGTGAGTTCGAAATACCTAAGGATAAACAAACAAACAAAACTTAATAATTAGATATAGTATAAAAACTTTCAAAAAGCATAAAAATATAGGAAAAAGTTTCTTTTAAAAAAAAGGTTGAAAAAAGAACTATCGTCACAAGTCTGGAAACATTATACAGATTAAAATAATGAGTTAAAAGTTAGGTTTACGACAGTAATTCACGACAATAATAAGATTTTAAGGGATCGCATATTTCTGAGAATGCAAAATTAACTATGTATTCAAGTTGGAAACCAAAAAAGCGATTCATATTGGACATTCCATTTATATATTGTACTATTTTATATAATTTATATGTTTCATTTTACCCTTAGTCTATCAGGTGGACTCTCAAAATGCTGCAATGTTAGTTGGGGGAAAAATATAGCTCTTTGTCCCATGCAGGGCTAGGAACGATTCCGAGATGTCCGATACTCGAAAGCCAGTGCTATGAGTGATGGTTATTGTTAATAGTGCTATTTTTTTTTATTAATTTAGTTTTATTAGTGTTAGTAATGTAATTATTAGTAGTTGTTGTTATTCTAAAATGTTAGTCGTTATGAAGGTAATATTGGTTTGAATATCAACTTTAATTCTGTTGTTAGTGATATAAGTAATGCTTAATATGGTGTGTTAATAGATCTATGTGGTATAGTATATATAATATATATATATATTACTATTATATATATTATAATTATAATATGTATAATATCTATTATTATATACTATATATATAAATAAGTTCTATTAGTTTTATTTTCCAATACATCTATAGATGTAAGTGTATTTTATGTATTTTAATGTATGTATGCATATTTTATGTATGTGTGGTAATGTATATTTTTTCTTTTTTTTTTTCAATTTCATATTAATTTATATAAAAAGCGCGACCGATAACTCGAGCGGCAAGCATCCCTAAGCGATGGTGTCGCAGCCTTTGCTCTGTCAGGTGGGAGAATGGTGAGCTGTTCTCTCCTGTGGGCTTGGCTCGCGTCATTCTCGACGTTAATTAGTAACATCCGCCTCACTAGAGTTAGGTGGGTCTCCGTGAGCGGCTGGTGTTATCTTGCTGTAAAAAAAACCAAAAATTTCTTGTCAACCCAATCATTCTCTATGATGTTCTTCACTTCTCTAGGGGTATTCATTCATTTATTCCTATTGCTCAGAGGTAGGCAAAAAACCACAACGCCCTCCACATTTAAAATATGTGATTTCCTCATCTACTTTCTATACGAATATATATTATATATATATATATATATCTATATATATATAATATATATACGTATCTAATAGTATATATATATACTATTAATATATTATATATATATATACTATATATATATATATATATTTATATATATATATATTATATAAATATATATATATATATATATGAATATATATTATATTTATATACTATATATTATATATATATATGCGTCTGATGTTCGTTAAAGAGGTTAAGTTGAGTTGGATGAGTATCTTTGTAATAAGGTACAGGGGTCTCTGAAATATTAAATTTTCTTACTGAGGGGGAAGAGGTGTGTCCAGGCGGATGCGTGAAGCTCATTAAACCGTGGTTTGGCGTTGATTCCCGTTTGGTTTTTCCGGTTGGCATGTTTGGAGTAGTGGTATTGTTTTGGCATGCGGAGGATAATCTTTGGGTCGAATTGAAGTGTGAATGTGTTAAGTTTGTAGGGTATAGGTGACGATCTGTTTGTAAATATAGAATAGTTGCGCTGGTGTTGCTTTCATGACTTCTAAGGTTACGGGTGGTAGGTGTAGGATTGTTGGTGGGGTGATCTGTTGAAAGTGATTTAGCTATAGAAAATTGATGTCTAATAGTGAAGGTGGTTTTATAAGGATGGATTTTTTGCTTCATGAGAAGGTGTGTATAGGTGTAGGAGGGAGGCCACCGATTATAACTCCTGAGTGGTTTGCTTTGAAACAGTTCGTAGTTTTGAATGTGTAGATTTTTAGAATTGTTGGTGCCTCATGGCGAACGATTGCGTAATGTTTAGGGAAGAAGAAGATATTTGGTTGTATATTAGAAGGTTGGTTTTCTTTGGTTGAGCTGGACAGAATTTGTCTCCCGTTAGCGACGTCAGATCGGTTAATTGTCATGTTGGTTTGGATTATGATGTTTTTTAATGGATGAGGGTGGAATGTAATATGTGTTGAAAGTAATCCAAGATGGTGGATTCTCTTAAGAGGTGAGCCATATTTAGTTTGAAGGGTAAATTGCTTGAGAAAATCTGAGTTCTTTCACTATTAGGTCTGAGTACGTTATTTAGGATTGGGTGGGATGTTGTGTGATTTCTGTTCGTTGCATTGCTACCAGTGCTGGATCTATATGCTGTTGTAATTCGTGGTGGTGTTAGTGTTTTGGAGGGGCTTTAAGCTGTTAGAGGTCGTCGTCTGCTATTAATTGTTTTATAGCAGGGGATGTTAGGATAGGGTCCGTGCACAAGATGATTAAGAAAGTTTGCTGAAATGATGAGCTGTCCTGAGGGACGCATTGTATAAGTTTGTTATTGTGCGGAGGAAAGTATCGACTTGGGTTGTAAGACTTTAGTGAGAGACATGATAGAAAGGTTAGCCATAAGTTTTATTGTCTTATATTCAGTATTATAGTATTTTATCTATTAAAGGGTCTGTCGAGGGACTCTGGTGTTAATTGCGCAGTTGTTTGATGTCTATGTTGCAATAGAAGTGTGCGACAAGAGGGAGATTTGGTTAGGAAACCAGACCAGATGTGTTGTGTTAATTCCGGTGTAGAAGAGCAGTTGTGGAGTGTTTTTGTCTGCAGTCCAATGTTGAGTTGAGATAAAAGGACAAAGGGAGAAATTTGCATCTTTAGTTAATCTACTGCTGCTGTAGTTATTTTATTATAAGTGATCTTCTACTATTAAGAAACAACTTGTCTACAAGTATAATATCAATGTGAAATATCAAAGATAAATAATGTGAACAAATAATTATAATAACTGACCATTTTTTGAGTGTCTAATTAAAGTGATTACTACGTATTTGCATTTTTTCCCATTAAGTAAAGTAAGGAAATTTTTTGTGGCAATCTGAAAAGTTCTGCTTGGTAGAAGCCGGACTTAGAATAAAAATTCATGGTGTAAGGGTAATAAAAATACTTATTAAATCTGATCCTTCACAATTAGTATTGCTTTTACCTTCAGGTTGCCATGCAGAACTGATAACAAATTTTACTGGAACAGGAAAGATCTTTCAATTTGAGCTGACATGATGAATCGGCACGTTGATATACATAGAGGGGAAATCAATAACAAAGCTTGATAACTTATAGGAGGTTAAAAACTTTTTCAAAAGCATAAGAGCATAGAAAATATTATTTAAAAGAAAATTGACAATAACAAATGAGCAAAATTTTGACTATTTAAAACGTAAAAACTGCATTAAGTACATCTTTAACAAGTAAGTTTTGCAATAATAGGTTTTAAGAGAAATATATTCTAGAAATTTGAGTTTAAATAATTTGCGCAATGAGAGATAAGCGATTCATCCGGGACATTCCTTTATGGGAAGGTGCCACTCCTTTCCACCAATCATCCTTCCTTCTTATGCTGTAACGATTCACTTCTCTAGGGTATATATTCATCATGAGTGATTGTAGCATTGTGCGAGAAGGTAGGAAGACCAGCACGTCTCTACATTAAAGATATTATCGTTTTTCGAATACCACTTGCTCATCGATATATTATAGGTAATATTATGAGTATATATAATGGTATTAGTATATATATATATATATTATAATATATAATATATATGGATACATTTATTATATATTATAGAATTATATATATATATTATTATTTATATACTAATATATATAGGTATATACTATTATACTGATATGAAATTCGCAGTTCCTGAAGGGAGGGAGATGTGGGTGCAGAGGGAATGCCGTGGCGTCATTAAATCGTGTTTGGCGTTTGTATCCATGTTGGGATATTTCCAGTGGGAGTGTTGTGTGGAGTATGGTATTTGGTTTGGTATCGTAGACTATTCATGGGTCAGTTGAGTGTGAATGTTTTAATTATGGGTGTCAGGTGATGTAAGGGGCAATCTGTTGGAAATATCAGAATATGGTATTCAGCTTGGTGGTATCTTTCATCCTTCTAGTACAGGGGTATGGTGTGAGGTGTAGGTGTAGGGTAGCGTGTAGATGCTTTGTGTAGGGATGATCTGTGAAAGTGTATTTACTATAAATATTGAGGTCCTATATGTCAGTGTGGACCTTATCGAGGGATTTTTGTGATTCAGTCAGGTGTGAATAGGTTAGAGGGAAGGCAACGAGTTTATAAAAACCTGAGGGCTCATTTGTTTTGGACACCTTCTAATTTGAATGTTAGAATTTGAAATTGGTGGATGGCCCATGGCGAACGATGCGTAATTTTGTAGAGAGGAATGAAGATCAAGGTGTTTTTCAAGATCCCTCCGGGGGGCTTGCCCCCCGAGACAGTCGAGTTGCCCCCGGAGAAAAATCGAGCATAAAATTAATTTTTCGGTAAATTTCAAATAAGAAAAACATAAAAGTATGTTTAAATCTATATTTGTAGCGATAATAATAAAATCAGCCAGAAGGCATGGAAACATGATAGATATGGCATAAATAGGCAAGTTGTTAATTCCTGACTTCTTAGAAAATGGGTATTGCTATAGAAATTTCTTTCAGAAATGTCTAGTTAGGTTAGGAGTCCTTTGTAAGTTTAGATCGATTATACACGAACGATATTCTGAACGCTGAAACAGAGTATGAAAACATTAATGAATACTTAAAAGACAAAATTATATATAGTATATAATTATAATAATAATATATTATATATATATAGTAGTGAATAGTTAATATACATATTAATATATATAGAATGTATATATATGATATATAGTATATATAATATAATATATAGTATATATAGTTATATATATGTTAATATTAGTGTGGTGTGTGTGTGTGGGTGTGGGTGTGTGTGCGCCATCTTTTTGTTTTTTACTTTTCCTAATTTGGTAACCTCTTCTCTTTTCGGGAATCCTGAGGAAAACAAGCTCTATTTCAGATAGCGAGCAGTCAGCAAGGAACTATGTAAAAAGCTGAAAGAGGAAGCCGCATACGTATCCATTTCAAGCAAATTATACTATGATTTAAGAATTTAGAAATAAATTTGCAGGGGTAATTGTAGAATTTAGGCCAATTGTCTGAAAACAGCGCTACGCACAATAAACAATGGGAACGAAATATAGTTTGCTGGCAGACAGGGACAAGAGGTCGCGTTGTGCGTCTAGGGATGATGGTGTAGCCAACAAAAGCGAAAGGCACTTTTTGTAAAAATGTGCTAAAATTTC
Organism: Trachelipus rathkii; assembly: GCA_015478945.1. Classification (NCBI taxonomy): domain Eukaryota; kingdom Metazoa; phylum Arthropoda; class Malacostraca; order Isopoda; family Trachelipodidae; genus Trachelipus; species Trachelipus rathkii. Next base: position 29,168 of record JABUQX010097076.1, read on the forward strand.
TATGAAAAATTATGCAAATGTTTAATACCATTAGTATAATATTCATAACCGTTCCATTAACAACTTTCAAAAAAGCTTTAGGAAAAAATGGGAATTTAAAAAGCATAGAACACTCTTCAGGTAACTATAAGTGTGAAATGGAAAAGCCTCAGGAGACAGCTATGAAGAAACGATCAAGGCTCTAAATTGTTCATCAAGAGTGAACGTTGAAAGAGACTTAAATAGGAAAAGGTTTAGGAAATACTTTGCGAAGGTTTGTATTTTTTTGTAAAGGAGAGGCTAGCTACATCTATCTCATATCTAGAGTTTTGATTGAAGAGTAATTTTGGGGAGCAATTGAATGATGATTTTAAACATGTGTGAGATCGGTCAGAGTGAATAGGTTCGAATTAACAGAGCAAGGACACTGCGGTGACTTCTGTGTCATGTATGGGGCGAAGTTGTTGAAGTAAATTGAAGAACAATTGAGAACATGTTTAGAGATGGGAGGATAAAAATCGTAGAAGACGTTTGGTCGAATTTGTTAAGAACAAATGGAAAGCATAAATAATTGCAAATGCATTCATAAAGAGATGAACTGATCTTGATTTATAATTATGACAAGCTTGATTGACTTTTGAATTTATGGGTGTTCTATATAGCTGATAAGTTTGGAGGTAAGAAAAGTCTGTCAGAAGAGGAAAACAAAAGAAGGTTCTCTAGTATAACAAATGTAAAACAATGATATCTTACTGTTAAAGATTACGCTAATAAGAAATCAGAAGGGTACGAGAGAAGTTTTTTTTTATATGATTTTGAAAGACATTAAAACTGTGTTACAAGTGCCAAAAAGAGAAAATTAATTTATGCACTGATGTCAAGGGGTCATTAATCAAGCGATGGAACCAAATGCCTCAGATTCAAAGATGCATTGAGGTGAACGTTATCTCGTTATAAGATAGTGAATGCTGTCTTCCGGAGCTTTAAATAGTCAAGTTGATTGGCTTGTGACATATCACAAGAGAGGACGACTTAGGCATTCACTTGAGAGGGGGGCATTCTTGCTGGAAGAGTGCAGAAGTGAAAGTTTCCTTGTGCACTGTTTGTAATGAATGAACTCTTAGTGCACTTCTCATTTATGTTGAGCAATGCCTTGCAAAAGAAGGACTTTAGTAATGACCAAAGTCATCCCCCTAATTAATGGAACAAAATTGCACCTGCAAAATTTGCAAATCAGTGTGAGACGTCAAATAGTGACTTACACAAAAAACGTTTCGTTGATAACTATATGGAGGAGTTTGGCATCTGAAGTGCGCTGATTGTGATGAAGATAAGAAAAATGCATTTGAAAGGCATAATAATACGCTGCGATAGTGGTAATCGAAGAAATTGAAAGAAAGGTGTCAACACGAACAATCAATTGATAAATGATATTTTGCTAGTCGCATTTGAGACGGTTTCAGCGGTCATTCATACAAATTTACCGGAATATTGAAGTTAGAAACATTTTGTGACAGATTTCCGATGTATAATGCTGATGGTGTAGGGACTGACTTGACCTGAAATCCTTTCATTTTTTATTCAATTCCGATGTTATGAAAAAGGAAATATTTAAACAGAGTGAAAAGCCATTGTCGAAAATGATTGAGCGACGTGATATTTGCGGAGTTACAGAAAAGTCTGTGAATTCTATTCTTGTCATTTCTTTGTAAACGATAGTGGCGCTCGGGTTTGAAAGATCGGCTCAGTCTGATAAACCGGAATACTAAGTAAGGACAAAAAATGGAATGCTGAGCTGAGAGAACTTAATAGCATTGCATGTGATGAAGCAGCGAGGGGTCTGAACAGTCCAACGTGAGGATTTCCTAAAAAATAAAACAGTAGATATTGTGTATGCGACAAAACTCGCGTAATAACGATTTTCCTTTAAACTTAGCTTACTTTTAGCTCTTTGAGTTTTGTCCACACTGCACCCAAGGTTCTCTAATTAATCATATATAATGATATGAGTAAGTCACAAAGATACAGTAATATATATTACTATAATGTGCTAATATATATAGTATATGTATATATATATATGTATATAATATATATAGTAATATGAATAGTGTTAATTATTATAGGTTAATATATATTATGTTGTTCTACAGATCTATATTCGCTTATGTGAAAAGGTCATATTGGATCATTATTTAGTATTTTATTATAAATTCTCAATTTTTTATAGCATTTCGTACCTTATGTTATGTTATAGTTATTTA
>JABUQX010097077.1:17500-22766 GCA_015478945.1 Trachelipus rathkii
AACAGCTACTAGCCTGCAAACTTAGCAATGCTGCCTTTAAAATATGAACCAAATCTTCTGATGCTGGAACATTATTATATATTGTTATTATTGTTATTATTATTATTATATTATTATTATTACATATTATTGGTTGATTTTCTTATTGTTATTGTTAATATTATTATTATTGCAATAATATTTTCAATAATATTTTTGTATAATATTATATAATGTTATTTGTTATTACAATGTGATATAGTTGAAATATATTTATATATTATTATTATTATTATTGTTATTAATATTATTATAGATTATTGATACTCATTATTGTTCCTGTTTTTAAATTTAAAAATTCAAAATTAAAATTAAATTTGTTTAAACTTTAAAATTATAGATTTATAATTTATAATTTTATTATAATTATAAATATAATTACAATTAATTGAATAGAATTATCTCATAGAAATTATTATTAAAATTTGAATATAATTAAAATATATAATTTAATTATAATTTTGTAATTATAGTGTAATTTAATTACCTTATTCTGCATTTATTATTATAATTTACAGTAATTATACCTTCTATAATCTAGCAATAAATCTAATAAATAACAATTAATAATAATAATAATAATAATAATAATAATAATAATAATAATTAATGAAGAATAATAATAATAATAATAATAATAATAATAATAATAATACATTAAGAGCATACTTATATTTATAATTATAATTATAATATAATTATAATTATAATTGAGGAATAATAAATTATAATTATGAATATAATATATAATTATAATTATAATTTATAAATTATAATAATAATAATAATTAGAATAATATTAATAATAATAATAATAATAATAATAATAAGAAGAATATAATAAGATTTAATATTAAGAATATTATCATTTATCATAATAATACACACACACACACACACACACACAATAATAATTAATAATAATAATAATAACAACAATAATAATAATAATATAATAATAATACTAACAATAATAATAATAATAATAATTATTAATTAATAATATATTATATTGAATGATAATAATACATATATATATATATAATAATAATAATAATAATGTTAGGTAATAAATAATCACACACACACACACATATAATAAGAATAATAATAATAATAATATATAAGTAATAATAATAATAATAATAAGAATATACAATAGTTTATATCATATAATAATAATAAGAATAAGAATAATAATAATAACATAATAATAATTATATATAATAATAATAATAATAATAATAAGGTAAAGAAGAAGAACATAATAATAACAATCAAAACCATCAGCTACAATAGTAGTTCGAACAATTTCCAATCAAAACTATCAGCGCAACAGTAGTTCAAACAATTCTCCAATCAAAAACCACATCAGCTGCTACAGAAGGAACAACAGAATAAAACCATCAACAGCTACAATAGAAGCTCCTGAATGACTTGAATTCAAAACCGACAATAGTACAAATACACTCATGAATTTCAATCAAATATCAGCTACAACAGTATCAAACAATAATCAAACCATCAGCAAGAATATAGTTCGTGGAACAAATTAACTAAAAACCATCAGCTACAAATAGCTACTCGAACAATAATCAAACGATCAGCTACAACAGTAGTTTCCTGTACAATTTCAACTAAAACCATCAGCAAACACAGTAGTTCGAACAAGAATACCAAACCATCAGCTACAACAGAAGTTCGAACAATTTCAATCAAAACCATCAGCTAAAACAGTCCAAATAATTTCACAACAAAACGATCAGTCATAGTAACAGTAGTTCGAACAATTTAAATTTTAACAAAACCATCAGCTACAACAGTAGTTCGAACAATATCAATCAAAACCATCAGCTACAACATGCATTAGTTCGAACAATTTCAATCAAAACCATCAGCTACAACAGTTGTTTGAACAATTTCACCAATAACATTACAAATAGCCTGTACTCAATCAATCATCAGCAACATAGTAGTTTAACAATTTGTTCAAACTAATTGCTGTACAAATAGTAGTCTTCGTACCACTAACTAAAATCATCAGCAAAGAACAGTAGTTCGAACAATTTCAATCAAACTATCAGCTACAACAGTAGTTCGAACAATTTCAATCAAAACCATCAGATACAATAGTAGTTCGAACAATTTCAATCAAAACCATCAGCTACAACAGTAGTTCGAACAATTTCAATCAAAACAATCAGCTACAACAGTAGTTCGAACAATTTCAATTAAAACCATCAGCTAGAACAGTAGTTCGAACAATTTTAATCAAAACCATTAGCTACAACAGTAGTTCGAACAACTTCAATCAAAACCATCAGCTACAACAGTATTTCGAACAATTTCAATCAAAACCATCAGCTACAACAGAAGTTCGAACAATTTCAATCAAAACCATCAGCTACAACAGTAGTACAGTAGTTCGTACAATTTCAATCAAAACCATCAGCTGGCCATCAGAGTAGTTCGGAATACTCTTCATAACTCACTAAACCACATCATTCATAGTATAATAGTAGTTCGAAATAATTTCAATCAAAACCATCAGCTACAACAGTAGTTTCGAAATCAAACTAATACTGTGAAATAGTAAGCTCGAAATGTTTCAATCAAAATCATCAGCTAAAAACAGTAGGTTCAATCACTTAAATCAAAAACTATCTCAAAGCTACAGTTAGTAAGACGAACAATTAAATCAAACCATCAGCCGCAAATAGTAGTCCAGAACAATTTCAATCAAAAACATCAGCTACAACAGAAGTTCGAACAATTTCAATCAAAACCATCAGCTACAACAGTAGTTCGAACAATTTTAATCAAAACCATCAGCTACAACAGTAGTTCGAACAATTTCAATCAAAACCATCAGCTGCAACAGCAGTTAAGTCGAACAATTTCAATAAAAACCATCAGCTACAACAGTAGTTCGAACAATTTCAATAAAACCATCAGCTACAACAGTAGTTCGAACAATTTCAATCAAAACCATCAGCTACAAACAGTAGTTCAAACAATTTCAATCAAAACCATCAGCTACAACAGTAGTTCGAACAATTTCAATCAAAACCATCAGCTACAACAGTAGTTCGAACAATTTCAATCAAAACCATCAGATACAACAGTAGTTCGAACAATTTCAATCAAAACCATCAGCTACAACAGTAGTTCGATCAATTTCAATCAAAACCATCAGCTAAAACAGTAGTTCGTACAATTTCAATCAAAACCATAAGCTACAACAGTAGTTCGAACAATTTCAATCAAAACCATCAGCTACAACAGTAGTTCGAACAATTTCAATCAAAACCATCAGCTAAAACAGTAGTTCGAACAATTTCAATCAAAACCATCAGCTAAAAACAGTAGTTCGAACAATTTCAATCAAAACCATCAGCTACAACAGTAGTTCGAACATTTTCAATCAAAACCATCAGCTACAACAGAAGTTCGAACAATTTCAATCAAAACTATCAGCTACAACTGTAGTTCGAACAATTTTAATCAAAACCATCAGCTACAACAGTAGTTCGAACAATTTCAATCAAAACCATCAGCTACAACAGTAGTTCAAACAATTTCAATCAAAACCATCAGCTACAACAGTAGTTCGAACAATTTCAATCAAAACCATCAGCTACAACAGTAGTTCGAACAATTTCAATCAAAACCATTAGCTACAACAGTAGTTCGAACAATTTCAATCAAAACCGTCAGCTAAAACAGTAGTTCGAACAATTTTAATCAAAACCATCAGCTACAACAGTAGTTCGAACAATTTCAATCAAAACCATCAGCTACAACAGTAGTTCGAACAATTTCAATCAAACCATCAGCTACAACAGTAGTTCGAACAATTTCAATCAAACCATCAGCTACAACAGTAGTTCGAACAATTTCAATCAAAACCATCAGCTACAACAGTAGTTTGAACAATTTCAATCAAAACCATCAGCTACAACAGTAGTTCGAACAATTTCAATCAAAACCATCAGCTAAAACAGTAGTTCGAACAATTTCAATCAAAACCATCAGCTACAACAGTAGTTCGAACAATTTCAATCAAAACCATCAGCTACAACAGAAGTTCGAACAATTTCAATCAAAACCATTAGCTACAACAGTAGTTCGAACATTTTCAATCAAAACCATCAGCTAGCTACAACAGAAGTTCGAACAATTTCAATCAAACTATCAGTTGCCAACTGTAGTTCGAACACTCTAATCAGAACCAACAGCTGTGCAACAGTAGTCTGTGGAACACTTCAATCAAACCATCAGCTGCAACAGTAGTTCAAACAATTTCAATCAAACCATCAGCTACAACAGTAGTTCGAACAATTTCAATCAAAACCATCAGCTACAACAGTAGTTCGAACAATTTCAATAAAAACCATTAGCTACAACAGTAGTTCGAACAATTTCAATCAAAACCGTCAGCTAAAACAGTAGTTCGAACAATTTTAATCAAAACCATCAGCTACAACAGTAGTTCGAACAATTTCAATCAAACCATCAGCCAGCTACAATAGTAGTTCGAACAATTTCAATCAAAACCATCAATTTCAATCAAAACCATCAGCTACAACAGTAGTTCGAACAATTTTAATCAAAACCATCAGCTACAACAGTAGTTCGAACAATTTCAATCAAAACCATCAGCTAAAACAGTAGTTCGAACAATTTCAATCAAAACCATCAGCTACAACAGTAGTTCGAACAATTTCAATCAAAACAATCAGCTACAACAGTAGTTCGAACAATTTTAATCAAAACCATCAGCTACAACAGTAGTTCGAACAATTTCAATCAAAACCATCAGCTGCAACAGTAGTTCAAACAATTTCAATAAAAACCATCAGCTACAACAGTAGTTCGAACAATTTCAATCAAAAAAATCAGCTACAACAGTAGTTTGAACAATTTCAATCAAAACCATCAGCTACAATAGTAGTTCGAACAATTTCAATCAAAACCATCAGCTACAACAGTAGTTCGAACAATTTCAATCAAAACCATCAGCTACAAATTTGTTCAAAATACTTTCAATCAAACTCTGATATTTAGTAGTGCGAACAATTTCAATCAAAACTATCAGCTACAACAGTAGTTCAAACAATTTAAATCAAACCATAAGCTACATGAAGTATGCACGAAAAACGTGAAAGGTTTACGATGAGAAATGAACAAGTTAACCATTCCGTGGCTGGCGAAAACTAAGCACATT
>JABUQX010097078.1:0-5000 GCA_015478945.1 Trachelipus rathkii
TACCCCGTTAATATATCTCCCTTAAATAAAACCCCGTTAATCGGAAAAATCAATTACTGAAATATGACAAAATACTCAGCTGATATTCTTTTTCAATTTTCCGCACAAGAAATAAATTTACTAAACAACATATACTTAAATATATAAATATATTATATTGCCATATTATTTTCTCTCTATATTTTAAAATAACAAAATAATGAACAAACTAATGACATACGAGATTCTGTTTTTTTAACAATGCGCGAGGTTACTTATTACAGATTAGTGACGTCATCGAATTCAATGATGCCGGATCCAATAAAGAACAAGCAAAATTTGTTTGTATATTACTTCCTACTAGCGTGGTTTAAACCCAAATGATGAATAAAAATACAATATAAAATATTCCCCATAGATACAAAAATACTATATTTTTGAGACTTACAGCTTATACTCGATACAGTATTACCCTTTTATAAGCCCTACACACAAATTTTTTTTTCCTTTCTCTTTTTTTCCTTTAAAAACCAGTTAAGTTTTTCTTCAGGCAGACATCTATTTTCTGAAGAAATATTTGATGCATGAAGTAGCGGAGCCAATGATATATGAGTCTCGAAGCCCTCAATGGGGAAAAAATAAATTCCTTAGTAGTAACTGTCATAAATTAACCAGCGATTCCAAGTCGATGAAGAATAGTATCTGTCACAATTTAACCAATTTCTTGGTCGTTACAGAGGTGTCTTGTAATGTAATAATGCCGTGTGAGCCTGAGGATTCTGTAGATTATTCGTTATAATACACTTCTTAATATACAGTTATAATAGGTAAAACTTCTCCTTCATCTATATATATATATATATATATATATATATATATATATATATATATATATATATATATATATATATATATATATATATATATATATATATATATATATATATATATATAGAGATATACAAATTATATACATATCAGTATTACAGTGATTCAATGACGTTGAAATAAACTAGTTATTTTAGAGATATATATATATATATATATATATATATATATATATATATATATATATATATATATATATATATATATATATATATATAGTATATATATATATATATATATATATATATATATATATATATATATATATATATATATATATATATATATATATATATATATATATACAGTAGCACCTCGCAATAACGGCTACTCGCTTAACGGCGTTTCGCAATAACGGCGCTCTTAACTACTTAGTGTTGTGCAAAAGGAAACGCACGCACGCACGCACGCACGCACGCACGAACGAACAGACGCTATCGCCAAACTGCGTTGCAGCGTATTGCGATGCATGCGGTCAGTCTGTTTACAGTCTTCGTGTGTTCTGCATCTATCTCTCAATTTTCCAAACTTTATACTGTATAATAAATTTATTAAATTAAAAAATGGCCTCTACATCTAGTGAAAGGAAAAGTCGCAAACGTCTTACATTAAATGAGAAACTAGAAATAGCAAAGTTAAGTGAGCTTTGAAAGATCGTCAATAGTTAATGCTGTCATAACTAATGCCATTGCATGTTATAAGCAACTTCTACTCGAGAAGAAGGGGGCACTCTATGAGACAGACTTCTTTGTTGTCATTCTTCAATAGAGCACCATTGCAACCATCCACTGAAAAGTCTGGCTTGCCATCAACTTCAGATTCTACACCAACAACATCACTATCACCATCTGCAAAGCGAAGGTGGTTGTTTGTAGATTCATGTGATGAAGATTCGCTTTTGTACGGCTGGACCAAGAAGTGGCATCCTCAAAATAAAAATATTTGTATATAAAATTTTATATTTCTTATTTCTTTTTCAGTTGTAAATCATGTACTGTACGTACTAAATATATAATAAAACTGTATAATAAATTTATTAAATTAAAAAATGGCCTCTACATCTAGTGAAAGGAAAAGTCGCAAACGTCTTACATTAAATGAGAAACTAGAAATAGCAAAGTTAAGTGAGCTTTGAAAGATCGTCAATAGTTAATGCTGTCATAACTAATGCCATTGCATGTTATAAGCAACTTCTACTCGAGAAGAAGAGGCACTCTATGAGACAGACTTTGTTGTCATTCTTCAATAGAGCACCATTGCAACCTTCCACTGAAACGTCTGGCCTGCCATCAACTTCAGATTCTACACCAACAACATCACTATCACCATCTGCAAAGCGATGGTGGTGGTTTGTAGATTCATGTGATGAAGATTCGCTTTTGTACGGCTGGACGAAGAAGTGGCATCCTCAAAATAAAAATATTTGTATATAAAATTTTATATTTCTTATTTCTTTTTCAGTTGTAAATCATGTACTGTACGTACTAAATATATATTTAAAGATAAACATTGTGTAAATTTCCGTTTCTATCATTGTTTTATAGTTAGTGTTATTGCACACTTAACATATATTAGTACATAGTACGTAGTTTTGCTTGCAGGCATTCGCGAGGCACAAAATATGCCTTAATTCACTTACCGGCGTTTTTCACTTAACGGCGAGGGTCCGGTCCCAATTACGCCGTTATTGCGAGGTACTACTGTATATATATATATATATATATATATATATATATATATATATATATATATATATATATATATATATATATATATATATATATATATATATATATATATATAAAATGTTATATATCTATATATATATATATATATATATATATATATATATATATATATATATATATATATATAGTGGTTGTCACTATATATCTAACACTAATGTGATATAAGTACTACACTGCTAATAACTTCGATATATATATATATATATATATATATATATATATATATATATATATATATATATATATATATATATATATATATATATATATATATATATATATATATATATATATATATATATATATATAGTTATATATATATATATATATATATATATATATTTATTTTTATTAATACACTTGGGCAAAAGACATAGAATGAAGTTGAAACTGAGCAGTTTCTATATACTTCTCGAGCGTTTCCAACCCTATAGTGGTTAGATACGTATAAATACTAGCTGATACATTAAACCATTTCGCCACATATTCGGGATCTTTAACATCCACTCGTTCATTCCAAAGAGTAGTAAACTCGGTCAAGTTGCTAGCTGTTAACACGTGTCGATGTTTTTCAGTGTACGGTGATCCACATATTTTACTGTAAATAATATACATTACTTTGTGGCCTTCATGTATTAATTCTTCGATTTCTGTAACATTTTCAAGATGAGCTGACAGAGAAACCTATACACGTCCACAAAAATGCATCATTCTCGGTCGGCTTCCAATAGTTACGATCGTTGATCCTTTCGATATTGTCTCATAATGAGAAAGTAACCTCGATTCTATTAAGACCTCTCACACCCACACCACTCGTGGATATTATGCACGGATTATCCGTATTAGTACATGTACACTTAGCCTTTATCCATGTTTCTATACACTCGATGATCTTGGTGAATTGTTCTGCAGATACGAATAATGGACGATCGGTTGTCTTGTAAGCTGGAACACAGACGATGTATCGTTCGCCATCAGGTCTGCGTCTAAATATTATAGTCACGTCGCACTTGGGATGGCGTATGGTTTTAGTAAATATATTATCAACGAGTTTAGAGGATGAGATTGACGACATGGTTAAGGCACAGTGAGAATTGGCTTACTGAAGAAACATATATAATCACCAACGCGTTGGTTGAACTTATCTCTTAAGAAATTAAATAAGATTACGACTAACACAACAAACATTACGTTACAGGCCTATATCCCAAAATCGATAATGGAAGCTATCTTACACTCAGAACGTGATAAGAACCTGATAATTAGGTTTTAAATAATAATAATAATAATAATAATAATAATAATAATAATAATAATAAAAATAATAAGAATAGTTACAGCAATGGTAATATATATATATATATATATATATATATATATATATATATATATATATATATATATATATATATATATATATATATATATATATATATATATATATATATATATATATATATATATATATATATATATATATATATATATATATATATATATATATATATATATATATATATATATATATATATATAATATATATATATATATTTATATATATATATATATATATATATACATATATATATATATTATACATATATTATTATATATTATATTATTATTATTATTATTATTATTATTATTATTATTATTATTATTATTATTATTATAAATATTTTATATATATATTATTATATATTAGATATGTAATACATAGTTATTATTATATTATATTATATATATTATATATATATATATATATATATTATATTATTATATATATATATTACATTATTATTTATCGATATATATATTATTATTATTATTATTATTATATTATTATTATTATTATTATTATTATACATATTATTATTATTATTATTATTATTATTATATTATTATATATATATATATATTATATTACATATTATATACATATATATATTATATATACACATATATATATTATTACATATATTAATATTATTATTACATATTATATATATATATATATATAAAAATATATATATATATATATATATATATATATATATATATATATATATATATATATAAATTCCTTACACGTATGTCACCTCTATGAGGACTTCAGATTTAAACGCTCTAAATCTTTACAAATATGCCAATCGTTTATATCATTGTCCCTCAAATATTTTTTCACTTCCTCAACACCATCCCCTAGCACATATGTAAAAAGTTCTCTAGCCGATACCATAGTCTGTTTAGAGGCTAGATCATCGGTATAAATAGATCCTAGCCAATGTTCTCTAAACGACCTAATAAATTTTTGCACATCCATGGAAGCCAAGAACTGATTAATAATAGTTTCATGATCGTCTGTTAACATTTTTTTAAATGTGT
>JABUQX010097078.1:12500-15000 GCA_015478945.1 Trachelipus rathkii
CATTGTTACTACTCCAAAGACTATCTTTCATAAAATCACTCACTTTTTATTTTTAACATTTGCAAGTGAAGTCAAATATAAATTTGAAGGTTTCTTGAAACAGCCTCTAATGAGAAATTCTTATTCAATAATTCTTTCATTATCACTTGGGAATTAAATATCTCTTGTGGTGAAGTTTGTGGCGATAAAGAACTACAGGCTTATTCTGCTGCACTGGTTCTCTCAAAGTTACTCTTCTAATTACAATTTAAATTTGTAATAAAGTTTCCTAATCTTATTCCAGATCACCATATGACTTCAATAAAGAACAAGCGATTGTCTTTCTCAGTTTCTTGGACTACTGCGTTTTATCAAATGCTAACGAGAAAATATAATAAATTTCTTTGATTCCAGATTTCCGTCATTTGGTTTCTGCCAGTTTATCAGATTTAATTTATTTTCTCTCATTTGCAGATATTGTAGATAACCACGGTTCATTCTATATATCTTGTAATAGTGAGGTTCCTAAAGTTTCTGTTTTATCTCTTGCCCCTTCTAATTATTTGTGTTTCACTTCATTTCTTGCTCACTTTTAAATAGGGGATTCCATACTTTCTAATTCTTGTCTTTTTAACAGCAACAAAAACACTAAAGTTACAAAAGTAGACCTTTTAAGTAACTGAACTCTCATCTTTCTTACTGGTTGTTTTCGGTATGTCTCTCAAACTTAATTTCTCTATTTGAAAATTTGACAATATTTCCGTGCCAGCGGCAAAATTCTTCTGTATACAAAGAAATTTATTTAATACTATAAATGTGTAATTTCTCAACTATAACATGATCGAAAGTTAGAGCTGATCGAAAAAGGTTATCTCGCGATTTTTCATTTATGATTTTCAAAATTACACTCTCCCCCCCAATCCCCTGAAATACTATGATATAAAATATTTTTTACCGATTGAAAATACACAAACCATTCGAAAGAGCATTCAATTCTGTATAAGAAAGTGTTAGAACATAAAAATCATAGAAATGATGATTGCTACCCTCAAAAGTTAGGTACCCCTACCGTACCATCCCTTTAATAGAATGTATAATGAAATACTGTTAAAGTAACTTTTTAACTTTTAAAACCATTACTTTCGTTGATATAAAACATTATATCAATTTCAGTAAAGTTTTCCAGACTTCACTCTACTTAATAGCCCTCAAATCTACAGGAAGTTGACTAAACCATAATAATAATAATAATAATAATAATAATAATAATAATAATAATAATAATAATAATAATAATAATAATAATAATAATAATAATAATAATAATAATAATATAGTAATAATAATAAATAATATAATAGGTAAATTGTATTAGACGAGATTCCCAACCACCTCTAATAATTATAAGTTAATATAATAATAATAATAATAATAATAATAATAATAATAATAATAATAATAATAATATAATAATAATAATAATAATAATAATAATAATAATAATTTGATTGTTAAATGATCTGGCTTAAAATGGTGTTGGTTTTAAATTCAATTGAAAGACAAGTTGGAGAAAGCAAAAGTCAAAATCTAAAAATCATACTTTGTCATGATTATATCGCTGATCGCTAACAGTTGATGATAGTTGGAGTAAAGAAACATCAGTTACAATCTAGTAGATGACCATTCTATATGTCGAAGGTTTTTACACGATTGGGAAAGAACAAAAAGATATAAAAATCCGTGTGAGCTGATTTCAGAACAGTTTGAGAACTCTAACCATAAAACTAAGCTTTCCTTATGCAATTTCGTAACTCACACTCACTAAAGGATTGTCGAATTCTGCACAAAAGACTCCAATGACCTCAGAAGCTCTAAAATTGCATAAGGAACCCCGCTCGTCAGAAATTTAATTTAAGCGGAAATGGAAAAGGCCATTTTCCTAATTGACGCAAAATTGGGAGATAAGATATTAGACTAAATAACTCTAAAATAATTGGAATTGAGAGATCCTTCATAAAATCAACCTGGACCTTCAACCAAATAATATACTCACCACTGCAGTAAAACCATACGAAGGAAGATAATCACGTTTCTGTTCCTTTTAGGATAAAAAAAAAAGTAAAAAGCAACCCTTCTGGAAAATAATTCCTTTTTTAAGGAATTCTAAGCCTGTCGGGATGCTTCATTTTAAAAACGAGAACTTTGTAATTATTTATTTACTGTAGGTTAGGTTAGGTAAGGTTAGGTTAGGTTATTTTAGGTTAGGTTAGGTTAGGTTAGGTTAGGTTAAACAAATGGGAGAGCTAAGATGGGGAGCTCTGCAGGCAACATCTATGATAAGGAATAACTCTCAGCGAGTCCCCAGCATTTTATACTGGCAAGAAAGACTGCCAAAGCATTTATCAATTATTATATAATCAATAAATAAATTTAATTAACTATAAATAAAATATGAAAAGCGACTGAAAACTGGTACAATATGCTTATTTTTCAAAAGTAAATAAAAACCCTATTCAAAGGA
>JABUQX010097078.1:20000-25972 GCA_015478945.1 Trachelipus rathkii
TGTTGATGCTTTATCTCTTTTCTATAGGTACAGCAGCGGCAGGTGGCTCGAGGGAACTTGTCATTCGCGTACCACTATCTTTACGAAGCCCGCGTGGACCATGAGGGTTGTCTGTGTCTGCGCATAGTATTGAGGGGATATTGTAACCAGGCTAGTTCACTGCGGTGCTCATTATGTCTGCACTTTGCTTTGTGGATTCTCTTCATCTTCGGTTTCTTGCTGAATCAATCTTCCTACATTCAAAGCTTGCGTCTGTGCTCATCTGCCGTAATTTTGCGTTAGTTGGTGAGCTCTGAACGTGTAACACCCCCTCTTGAATAGGCTCCCCGTGAGTGGGGTGAGCAACTGTAAATGATAATATAGTATTATACTATAATATATACTATATATATATATATATTATTAATATATTAATATATTAATATATATATATATATATAATATATATATATAATTATATATAATATATTATATATATATATATATATATAATTATATTATATATATTATATATATATATAATATATATATATATATAAATTATAATATATATATATAATATTTTTATATATATTATAATATATATATATAATATATAATATATATATAATATTATATATATATTATATATTATATATATATATATATATATTTATATACTATATATTTATTATATAATAATATTATATACTATATATATATATATATGTATTATATATATATATATATATATATATATATTTATGTGTATATATTAATATATATATATATTATTATAATATATTATATATAATATATATAATATATTATATCATTATATATATATAAATATATATATTATATTAAATATTATATATATATATATAGTATATATATATATATATATATAATATTATATATTATATATAATAATATATATATATATAATATAATATTTATATATATTATATATTATATATATATATATAGTATACATATATATATATATATAAGTTATAATATATATACTATTATATATATATATATATAATATTATCTATATATATCTTATATATATGATATATAATATATTAAAATTTGGTTTTCAAGGTTTTAAGAATGTGCCAAATGCTGCTGCAACGTGTATTAACGCGTTTATCCACATAAATCCACTTATCACGCCTTAAAAAAGGAAAAAACAAATAATTTAAAATTTTTGACGTGGAAGAATAAACAAACTTTAACATAAAAGAAAATATTGCTTATAATTCATCATAAAATTTTAAAGTAAAAAAATAAAAAAAAAAATTACTAATATTCAGTATTTTCAAAAAGGAAAATAAAAAAAATAAAAATTATCCAAAACAAATTCAAAATTTATAAACCCCAAAATAAATGTTCAAAAAGGGATAAAAAAATTTAAGCCGCCCAAAAAAAAAAAAAAAGGAATGGAAATGAGGGCGTTAGAGTGGTGGCAAACTACTTTTAAAAATATCAGTAACCTGCAGTGTTATTAAATCCCCCCAAAAAAGAAAACAAAATTGTTGTAACGTGCCATGCCTCTGATAAAAATAAAAGAGAAATAAATTATGAAAATGTGGGTGTTGAAAATGGCGGCAAAACTTCCTTAAAATAACTTTAACAGCAGTGTTTTAAATAAATAAATAAAAATTCTAGTGACGTGCCATGCTCAGATTTATATTATGGTATCCGCACTTTCAGAGGTAACATGCAACATTCGAGCCAATATAGTTTCCTTCAAACCTATAGTACTAAAGTGCTATGAAGGGTACACTTAAAATTAGATAAAAAATTTGCTCAAAACTACCGAACAGCCATGCAATGGCAATTCTGGTTTATAGTGCATTGTGCACGTTATTGCTTTGAAGGCTCGTGTATACCGAATGGACTTTTAAATTAAAAAAAAATCTAATTAAAATTAAATTTAAATTAAAAAAAATTAATAAAGTTAAAATTTTAAAAATTTTAAACAAGCCGTTAAATAGAAAAAAAATTACTCGAAATAACTTCTTGTTTAATGTTCAAAATATTTAAATACTAGTTTGCTAAAAAAACGAATTTAACATTGAAACAAATATGTAGTTCTTTATCACTCTTGTCCATGAATTAAGTATTTAAAATTATTTTGCTAGAATGCTTGAAATGGGGGAAAAAAGAAAAAATTAATGCCAGATAGATATTTTAGTCTATCATGAAACGAAGAATTGTCGTCACTAAAACATATCATACAATTGCATATACCACAAATATATATATATATATATTATATATAATATATAATATAATATATATATAATATATATATATATATTATATATATAATATTATAATATATATATAATATATATATAAATCTGTCCTAAGATTTTGCCAAATGTATGGAGTTACAAAAAAGAATTGCTATAAGATGGAAAAACAGGTGACTGGGTCTTTCAGAATAAATTGTATTAGTACCATTTATTTTATTATTATTATTATTATTTTTATTATTATTATTATTATTATTATTATTATTATTATTATTATTATTATTATTATTATTATTATTATTATTATTATTATTATTATTATTATTATTATTATATTATTATTATTATTATTATTATTATTATTATTATTATTATTCCACTTGGATAGCGTGTACATTGTTCCCGTTCATTAGCTGGTATATAAACACAATTTCAAGCCCAAGCACAAATACACATGCATAGGAAAAAAATTTGGCTTACCAATTGTTTTGATATGGCGGTTAAAATTAATATTATAAGGAATTGTTTATCTGCACTTTAACTTTTATTATTTAATTTATTATTAACTAGCATTTCACAAAAAGAATAAAGAATCACAAAAAGAAAGTTTTTCTTTAAAACGTTCAACACGGAAGTACGAAGCTAACTGCGAGAGAAAATGGTTTTCTCGAGGTCAAAGAATAATCACTAAATTTTCTGGAACATTCTAGAAAAATCTAAATGTTCCTTTGGAAGTAATCATCGGAACGTGGATGAAAGATTCCCAAGATGATATTGGCTTTAAATAAATTAAAAAGGATTGCAAAATAGCGAAATTCAATTTAAAATAGTTTTTTTTCCTAATGATTTTTGGTATGATCACTAAAAAATTGAAATTAAAATATATTTTACTTCATAAAGAATTTTGAAACATCGAAGAGAAAAAAAAACGTGTAGGGACTAATTTGAAGCAATTTGAAAAAAATGAAATATAAAGAGAAATCGAACGAAAGGTAAAGGCAAATCGGAGATAAAACAATAGAGAAAAATTGCTCGTCATGTCTCATGGCCATAAAATATAGATCCAGCTGGACGTTTAGGAACTTTCTCGAACGTTTCTTCAATTGTGGGAAAATGGATAAGAGATAAGGAAGAAAAAAAGAAAAGAAATACAAAAATTCATCGACATGCTTTCCTTAATAAAAGAAATATGATAGAAAAAAGATTGAAACTTTTAGATTTGCTTCTGTAGTGAATCTAACGAAAATTTCAACTAAAAATGTATTAAAGGTTTTGGTTGAAGGGGAGGATCCAATGTTGGGCTAGGGCTGGTCCCTATTTTCAGCCCCACCTAAAAATGGACATAAAATTCGGAATTTTCAGCCGATTTTGACTATATAAACACCAAAATGTAGCTTTTTTTGCCCTCTAAAACGTTTTTGACAATTTTCCTATCAACTTTCAGAATTTTTTGGGAAATGACTTCAAACTTGAAATATGCATAGATTGGTTCATTACCTACAATAATTACATAGAACATTTTCTATTTTTTGAGTTCTGTGCTCAGTGTTGTCCAATTTCCAAACCCATTTTTTTTTAATTTGAAAAGTGAAAAATTGAAATTTTTTTCTACACATCCGATCAACATCAAATTTTCATGGCTTGTACAATCGGGCAAGATGCATCTTTTTTACTTAGATAATTTTTAAGTATACTCAAAAGAAAATTTTTAAAAAAATTTTAAAAAAAATTTAATTTTAAATTTATTCCAAGATAAAATCCAAACCTATTGCATATACAAAGAAATTATCTAAGTAAAAAAGATGCATCTTGCCCGATTGTTCCCCGGAAGGTCGAGAGACACCCCGACAACTGCCATCTCTGCGATTTACCCTCGGGTTATTCTTTAGAAGAAAAATTAATAAAAAAAAAAAAATCACCTTTACTTCTGCTGTCTGACAATGGCTTCGAAAAACCTTTCTACTTTGTCGCCAACAACTTCCTTCTTCCAAATGTACGGGCATAAATAAGAAAGGAAATGATTCCTATAACGTCCTGCTCTTGTAAGTTTACTTTTAATTTTTCCCCACTCACTCTCTATTGTGTTTAGGCTTTAGTTTCGGGATCTACGAAATGTAACGAATGATTCACTTTTAAGTGAATTAGGTCCAACTCATTCAAATTTCTATATCCCCTCTATTCATCTGTAATTACAGTTGTGCCAGGGGCTACATATTGTTCAAGAAATTTACGTAAAGTTTCACTATTTCTATTTACAAATGGCACTAAAAAACTTTTCTTGGAATCTCTTTCAATACTTCCTACAACCCACTGCCCTTGTACTAAACGTCTTTTATTATATTTCCGTCTTCCAAATACGGATTCTTCAATTTCTAGTACTTTGTTTTCCCATCTCAGTTTATGTTTTGAATTTAAAATCTCACTGACACAAACCTCACGAAAAAAATTATAGTAATCTACTACTACACTTTTACTTAAATTTAGTACCATTAACACACTGACGACGGGAACATTCGCTAAGGAATATATTAACAATTGGAAAAATGATAAGTAACGAATTTTATTATTATTAAAAAAAAAAAAACCTCTATGGGCAGATTCATAACAGCAATTACAGACATTTGAACATGAATTTGTCTTTTTCTCCTTATAATTGAACAATTTTTTTACACTTATTTTTATGACATTTCTTTTTATTTAGTATTAAACCTTTTAATTGTAAATAGGCTAATAATTCGATATCATTTTGATTTAACAATACTGCATTTTCAATAGTTAAAGGAAACATGTTACTCTGACAACTTCCAACCAACGACTAAAGTTTTTTTTTAATAATCACGCAGAATTCACTAAACGGTTGAAATTTCCTTACGCAAACTAAACTAGCACCTAAAAATAGTTGACTATATTTTTGAATTAAAACTTCATAACACTTTTTTTAGATTATTAATTATATTTTACTTTCATTTATTATATATTATAATTAAAAATTTACTTTTAGATCAAAAGGTCAATACATTAATAATAAAAGCATAGAGTAGTATATATATATATATATATATATATATATATATATATATATATATATATATATATATATATATATATATATATATATATATATATATATATATATCTTTCTCTTTCCTCTCCCAGGAAGGATTCTTTCTCCTGTCAGCCGCGACAAGCATCTTTCTCCAGACGTCCTTCTCCTGCACTGTTCCTCTTCTTTTCAGCGCCTCTTATTTTGGGTAGTTGACATCTTTCCAGAGAGTCCTCCACCGGCTCCGCCCATCTCTTCTTCGTTCTTGGTCTTCTGCCCCCTGGTGTCCATTCCCATCTTTTTTTCGGCATTATCTCCTTGCTCCATCCTCTCCAGATGTCCCACCATCTCAGTCTCCCCACGTCCATCTTCAGTGTCATCTTCTTCACCCCAATATTCTTCTCTAATAACTTCATTCCTTATTTCTGTCTCTCCTATTCTTTTCAATCATAGTTCTTAATATCCGTATCTCTGCCGCTTGTATTCTACTCTCTCTCTTCTCGTTGTTGTCCATGTTTCCGCCCGTACAGCAGTGTCGGAGTCAGTATGCTGCTAAAAATCACTTTTTTAACCTCTGGCCTGATGTTTCTGTCTTTCATGGCAGGAAGCGGCGCACGAAAATGCGAAAGCGTTTCACGATAAATGAAAACGGTTAAACATACATGTGGGTATAAATGTTC